>PVIC010011542.1:0-41242 GCA_004025085.1 Thryonomys swinderianus | reverse complement strand
GGGTGTGCTCGGCGCGGGTCTCTGGGCCCACATCCGCTTTGAAGGGCTGGTGCTCTACATGAAGCCCTCTCTGCCCTCTCCTCACGGACACAGACTGCAGCTGAAAATCACCAGTGTGAAGCGCAGACCTGAAATGTGCATGGTGGAGCCGGCAGCGGGGGCGGCTGGAGGGAGTATTTATTACTTTAGAAAAACAATTATTTATTGCACACTTAGGGAGAGTGGGCCATTGCTTTTGGCAAATGTTTTAAATCGGGGCATCTTTACTCAGCCATTTCTTATCCTCCCAGATGTTTGTCTGGCCAGTGTTTCCCAAATGGAAACATCTGTTTCATCTCCAGCAGGGAGGGAAACTTTTTCTGCCCTTGGGGCTGCCTCCATGTCTTTGCCTTTGATTCCCCAAGCTGTCTTTACTGTGCACTTCTTTTGACGGAGAACACGAACCATATTAAAAGGCTGCCCAGGAAAAAAAAAGTTGGCACGTGCATTTGTACAGTTCGATTTCGATGTTTTCGGGCCCGGTGGGAAGTCACACGCGTTGGAGCGCACCAGGAAACCTCAGTAGGTCTGCGTGGTGCTGTATCAGTGTAGCTAGATTTCAAGTTAGAAATGGTAAAATAGCTCCCAGACCCTAGAAATTTGATGGTGTTTGCTTTTGAAGTGTAAAAGTGACACTGGGGGAAAAAACACTGCTTTTATGTTAAGTATGAAATGTGTACCGGAAAATAGAGACACTGGCATTGTGGCTGTTGTGTACGTGCATGTTTTAATCACAATTGACTTTCTCTTTGTGTTTGTTGAAAGCACAGGACGGCTTTTGGGGAGAGGGGAAGAGTTAACCTGAAAAACTTCTATACTCTCTTTTCCTTACCACCATGGGGTAACCCAAATTTTAATTCCTAATTATTCTTGTGTTAACCTAGAAATCCTGATGTCACGCATCCCTTTCTGATCTCTGAGTGATGAGACTGGAAGCGTGGCATTGTAACACGGGAGTTAGAGGGTTTTTTTTTTGCAATTTTCCATTCTGTTTATTTCTCACAACAGCTGCGGTCCTGATCTGTTACATCCCAGAAAATTTACAAACATCTAGTTGTATATAGAGCTTTACCGGGGCCATTTTAGTTTTACTTTCCCCCCACAAAACACTGCTAATATTTTAGAAAAGGTGAACTTGGCGACATTATTTGTGGCTTGCTAATTTGTAATACGAATCTCCTGCCCTCCTGTATTACTGTATCTTTGCCTGTAGGTCCTAGGTGCCATTGGCGTGCTTGCATGGGGTTCTCTGTAGAAACCGATACTCAAAAATGAGCGTGTGCATTTTATTACCTTTTGATAATGTCTTGCTGTGTTTTTATTAGTATCACTAAAACCAGATTTAAGCCTGTTTAACAGGTCCCCTCGTTTGCTGAACAGAAATGCAGAGAGAGCGTCAGTTTTCCTTCTCCAAAAGGGTGAAACGGTGTCTTTGGTACAGTTTGCACAAGGGTCGTTCGACTGACACCAGTGAGCCATTTATTACTTTCCCCGGTTTCGCGTGTGGTTCCTTACCGGCACATCATCCCACTGCTGGCTCTTGACAAGTTCGTAGGAAGGTTCTGTCAAGTCAAACTTGGGAACAGGGAATCCAGGAATAGCGTTGTGCAGATGGAAGCCAAATGTCACCAGCCAGCTGTTAACATCTAGGAGAAGGAGGTTCAGAAGGAAAGGTGCTAAACGTTACTTTGTGCTTTCACAAACTTAAATTCTTACCTTACAGAAAGCTCAGTTTCACAAATAATCTGAAAATGAGCACGTGTTTGCCTTCCTTCTGCTGTTTCGAATCTGCTAGTTTTCCACAGGAAGACAGAAACCGCACGAGTAGAACTATAGCGATGCTATGGAAAATGCACAGCAATAGAGATTCAGACCGGATCAAACGTCACATGTGTGAAATTGCATCCTGAGCCAGTGCTAGTGACAAAAAGGGTAATAACAATGCATGGCAGCATGAAAAAAAAAATGTAGTTGTAGAAAACAAATGAAATTTGCTCTGTAGTTAGTACAGGCTGGTCTTAAGTAGGACTTGTATGCTATTAGCTTGCAAAAGTGATTGCCTAAGGATATGCGGGCTTCTACAACTCATTTTCTATTAATAAAATCCCTAAATTGAGAGTATTAAAATGAACTGTGATTTTTAATCAAAGATGAATGCTAAAAGCTGGCAGTACTGGCCAAGGGAGCAGAAGTTCTGATATCCATCAGTTATGACTTCAAAAGCTCGCTGTGCACAGGTGGAGACAAACTTTTTGGGGAGAGAACCTGGAAACCTTTAAAATGGTATTTTAAAATATTGCCATGTGACTCCAAAAGCCATTAAGCTCAGGATAAGGCTTTTATTCTATTCTGGAGGTTATAATGTTACAGAACTACTCAGCAGGCTTGCAGGTTTATGAGTACAGTTGGGTGTAGATTATTTTATATATTAAGCACCTTGCTGGAAAATTTGAAATTGCATTTCACCTAATATATTTTATGCTGTTCCATCTCTCTTTTGATGTTTTTCAGAAAATGCTGCTATGGCATTCCCTGCAGCCCATGTTGCTAGGAGAGGACGAATTCAGGAGCTGCGGGCTTTCCAGCCTTTCAGTCAGCTCTGTCAACACCCTTAAATAACCAGTGGTAAACTGCCTGTCAGAATGATGAAGAACCACTCGTTTCCCGTTTCCTTCTCCAGGGCACACACTTGCGCCTCATTGCCAGGCTGGCAGGTCCTCTGTCCGGGTGTCACGTGGCCTCAAGACCAGTGGTGCTCTGTTTTAGGTGAGGCAGTGAGTGATGAGCCCTCACGTTTTCACACAGTGTGCAAAGTAATACTTTTAGGGGGACAATGTATTTAAGATTACAACAGAGTCTTATATTCTGAGGAAAAGTTTTTCTCCCAAATGTTGCAGTCCTGAGGGCAGAGATTCTCTTGCTCTAGTGAGAGCCAAGTATTGAAAAGTACTAACAAGTCCTGGTACTTAAACGCAGGTGTGTACCAGAACACTGAAGAAGAATACCTTCGTGATGTCGCCGAATCGCGACGGAGAAAGAAGGGACTTGTAGTTGGTTTAAGAGACACGTGAAAAGCTTTTGGAAGTGTGGGAGGGTGGGAAACAGATGTTCAGTAAAAAGCAGGCAGCATTTTGAGAGCTGTCCTGAGAGACGAGGGAACAGACAGCTCAGTGTGTCTCAGACACCAAGCCAGAAAGGAAGAAGCTGCGAGGAGCAGGGAACACAGCCCGCTGAAGAAACAGGGTAACCCAAACCAAACTCAAACTGAAACAAAATGGGGAGAGAGCTGTCCTTTGGGAAGCGTAAATGCGGTGAGACGCTTCATACCCGCAGTCTAAAGGAGCACTGGAAGGCTGAAGGGGATGATGGGAAATCTTGGGGTACAGGAACGGTGAGATCTAGAGCATGTGTAGAAGGGCCTAGTCTCGGTTTCATTGTGGCTGTCCTGTGGTGGCAGAAGTGGGAACTGATGTTTTAAATTTTGCAAAACTAAGAGTAACATGTAGCAAACTTGGAGAGATATGAAATCCACGGCCTGAAAGTATTGGTAGAAAGGTTAGCGCGTACTTTTAGTAGTGTCAGCATGCCGGAGCTACACGAAGTGGTGCTGAAGACCGTGGTGTAAGAAGATGAAGTGAGATCGCAAACAGGATCTGTTGGCTAAACAGCTGCTGAGAGAAACTGTCTCGTTGTTGTCTGAGGTGCTAGTGATGACGGGCCAGTCACCTCCCCGTGTGTCACAGTGTTGGCTTCAGATGGCTGATCACCGTTAGAAGTGTGTATATGTACTGAGACCTATATTACACTTAAGATAGTTACACTTAATGAACAATCGTATACGAGGTGTGATAGAAAAATGTGGTAAAACATCTGTTACAATAGAAGACACTGCCACGAACCTCTCCAAAATACCACCCCCTGCTTCAAACACATTCATCTCATTCTTCTTGACATTGAAGCAGTTCTGGAAGTCCTTTCGCCAGTGTCTCCATTTGTGCTGTTATACTACCTCAACAACTGGAACTGATTCAACGTGGTTACCTTTTATGGTCATTTTTCCTTTGAGGAAGGGCCAGAAGATGCAGGGTACCAGATCTGGTGAATGAGGAGGGTGGGTGGGGGATACACCCTGATGCTTGGGTGATTCTGCCTTTCTGTTGGGTGGCATGTGGCAGCAACTTTCAGCATATTTTTGGTCAGAACTTACAAAGGCACTCGTGAGAGAGAACATTAAGAACTGTTTCGTTAAGTGGCAACAACGATGGATAAGTTTGTTCAAAGTGAACGGGAGTATTCTTAGAGGAATTCATGGTAATATGTCATTTACTGCAATATATTTTTATATCTGTCTATCTTTTTTTTTCCATGACTGGGATGACATTTAGGACTTTGCACTTGCCAGAGAGGTGCATCCCCAGCTCTGTCTTGGATGTTTTGTTATAGCAGTAGACTGTTACTATAGCAATGATGTACAAAATCAGTATTGTGCCTGTAAAGCGACAGTTTATAGGAGAAGAGCCTGAAATTCCAGATTGGGAACTTTAAATTTATTATGTTTTCTGCTCCCCCACAGCTCCTCCCTTAATGTCTAGATTCCATTTTGTGGCAAAAAACTCCTTGCCCTAGGCATTGGCGGCCAGAATAGAAATGAACTATATTTCATTTTTCCTTTGTGGTTCTTTATGGATCCCAACAGGAATAAATGTATTTAAAAGGTCAATTTCAGTTATTTCATGTATTAATTTAATGGTTACAGAAATTTAGCAATTGTAAAGGGGAAAAATATGCTTACCTGTGATGTAATCTTTCACATCATGGATTTTACTCGCAGGGTTGTTATTTCTGAACATATACAAGTTAAAGGGGGCTGGGTCCTTCCCAATTCTTTTCCAGATTTCTATGTCAGGTGTTGTCCATCGTCCTGCCAGAATGTCATAATCTCTTTCCCCAAAGTGGATTAGTTTGGTGAGTGGGTCATACAAGCCACCGTGAAATCCGATTACCAGTTGAAAGTCAATATTGGAGTCAAAGTAGATCTCACCATATGCAGTGTACTGAATCTGCTTCAGCATAAGCCCGTTGCTACTGAAAACAGCCAGGGGCGTCCCTGTGTTGTCTGATGCGATGTAGAATTCATCGCCACTGCTGATTTCCATGGCGAAAAGGTGTCCTTGGAGATCGTAATAGAGGGAGGTGATTTCTGAACTCGAGTGGTTGTAGACATGAGTGATCCTCGTGGGATAGGTGAGGTCGGCGTAAAAAAACTGCAGGTGCTGTCCCAGACTGGTTTTGCTGGAAACCCTCCTCCCCAGGCCGTCGTAACGATAGATCACCGTCCAGCCACTGCCTTTACTGTAGACTCGAGTTAGAAGGCCCTTGGAGCTGTACTCAAAGATCTCTGTGCCTCTTTGACGTAGGAAGCCATCTTCATCCAGACGGTACTGGACATCACCCAGTCGAGTGATCCTGTCTCGCAGGTCGTACCGAAGGGGCGTCAGTCGTGCGCTGTTGCTTGGGTTCAGTAGATGGAGGTTTCCGTTCAGGTCGTAGTTGTAACGCCACATGATCTTCTCATTCAGGTAAACTGTTTGCAGCTGTCCATCAACGTCATACTCATATGCGTATTTGGTCGTATTGGCAAAGGGGCCTATCTTAATCTCTCTCTTGGTGACCCGACCCATGTTGTCATACTGAATTGTAATCCAGTACATGAGGGACCTGAATATCTCATACTGAATTTCCTTGATGCGGCCATGAGCATCAAAGTGCTTTGTGTAAGTCATCACAGCCGTGGAAATGATTTGGTTGATATCGTAATATATAACCCCAAACTTTCCAAACTGCTCCACTTTGCCAGAAATGTCATCAAACTGATAGAGGTCTATGGGCAGTGGCGTTTCATTGATGACACCCTGCATGCTGGTCACACGAAAGCTGTTGTCGTAGCTGTAGTCGAATCTTGCGTTCACCATTCCGTCTTCACTAAAGCGGAAAATCTGCCTGTCAATCAGGGGGCCAATCTGCCTGTACCTAATGGTGCAAATAAAACCGTCGCTCTGGAGGTTTACTGTTTTTAGGACTCCAGCTGTTTCATCGTAGGTAAAACTGACTCTGGTGCTGTCATACAGGATTTCTGAGAGCCTGGTCTGCCTTCTGTACTTGAACAGGACCCTCCGACTCGTGCCCAGGAAAGCTGTCTGCAGAAGTAGCCCGTCCTCGTTGTAGTCTGTGATGACGGAGGCGTTGCTCTCCGGGGGGTTGTATATGTTGCGGTAGTAGCCGATGGACCGGATGGTCTGCATGGTGTGGCGGGCCACGCTGGGCATGGTGATGGCCGACAGGCGGTCCCACATGTCGTACTCGAAGATGTATTGCCGCTGGCTGTGCAGCAGCAGTACCATGGACTGTGAAGGAAGAACACACCGTCGTTACCGTGTGTTTGGAGTGGGGGCGAGTGACCACAAATACATAGAAACATTCTGCCTGAGAAAATGATGTTCATTTTAATTGAGTTATCCTTGACCTTACATGTTGTTAACGGTTCCCTGCCTAATTTGCTTGGATGCTTAATTGTGAGGAGTTCAGCAATTAGTGGTTCAAGATTCATAATGTGCTACTTGTCCTGACTGTACCATTCTTTTTCTAGCATTCATCGCCAACCAGCAGACTGTCAATGGATCTGGCTAAGTCATAATACAAACATGAATAAAGCTGCTCTAAAAGACAATATTTCAAGGAGAAAATAGCATGGGGAAATGCAGTCCTATTCATAATTAGCAATTACATAGAAAGGTGATTTTTTCCCCCTCATTGGATTGAAGAGCCACTCAAATCAGGTTTTAATTTCCAGTGTGTTTGGGGGAGGAGCAAAGCATTCAAAATATTATTTTATGAAGAAGAGACATAAAATTAGCCCAAAATGGATAATGTATACACCATAAAGCATCAGTGTCGGCAAACACCGTTCGGTTAATCACATGAAGAATGAGAGTTATAAATGTCCTTAATAGGAACGCAGATTTAGATATGGCTCCCACAAGACATCTGTACTGACAATAAAATCTACCTTTTGATACTTTCTTTTGTAGATGCCAAATTTGATTTGCACCTCAGGTGCTATCCTAATGCTTTCTGGACTACACAGGCTTTGGTGCTAAATTATGAAGTGAAGCATATGCAAGTACAAGTAAGTTCCCTCCACACAGGTTTGCAGGCAACTGCAGAAAGGCAAACAGGCCAACAGGAGAAAGGCTGAACCCCGATGCTGGGCGAGGCCTCAACTGCAGTGCAGGCCGGGGTGGCGGCTCTCTGACAGCGCATGCCGTAACCCGTGAGATCAGATGGGACGAGGGCAGGAAAGGAGGGTCGGTCTAGATGGGAGGCCTCCTTTCTTCCGACACAGAAATACTCAGTTTTATGTCCAAGGCACACTGCTTTCATTTTCCACCATCTTTGCAAACCGTTTTCGTGACTTAGGCTCTGGAGCAACTTCTGTGGGCCAATCTAGGGGCAGCGTTTGTATGCAAGTCGTTAGGAGTTGGATCTTAAATGTTCACCCGGAGCCACTCGTTGACCTCTTAGTCAGCGGCTCCTGGCACAGTTGAGTGTGGTGAGGCCTTCGTGAGTGAGTCTTTGAAGGAAGGAAGTCGGGGCCGTGGCTTTAAAGGGGACCCCGGCCCCTTCCTTGCACTGGGCTCTCTGCCGTGTGCGGTCAGCGGCTCTGCTCCACTCCACACACCTGGTCACGGTGTTGCTTCACCGCGGGCCCAAAACCAAGAAGCTCTGCAGACACTGGATGGACTCTCTGGACTGCGAGCACAGCAGGCCTGAGATGGCCCGGTCCAGGCACTGCGTCCCCGCGGCGGAAGCTGACTGACAACAAAATGCTTGAGAGAGAATCTTTCCCAGCACTTTGTGTTTTCCAGAGAAGGCCGGGAGTAGTTTGAGTTACAGGAACCGACACTTACTCTTCTAGTCATTTAACTTCATGCGCAGAGGCAGGAGAACTGCCTGCTTAGGATGAATACATTTTGGCTTTGTGTCACTGTCTTGGCAAGGATATGGAAGTGGATGTTAGAACTTTAAGAGAGGTGATGGAAAAGGACTCCCTGGCTTTTCTGTTCTCCACAGGTGCATGAAGGTGATCTTGGTTACTGCCTTTTCCTTTGGTGACAGCAGCTTTTGTCAACGATACCTCCCCTAGCTTCCTTTAAATATTTTCCTGCCACCTTATGATCACTGCTATCAATTTGGGGGGGGGCTGGGTACTTATTTTTATTACCCTTTCCTGAAATGTACTTAGGTTAGAAAACTGTTCCAATCTATTCTTCTTTCCCTTGGAAACAGTGCCTGGGGCTACGGAGGTTGGAGGGCAAAGTGTCACCAGGCGGCAGACGAGGTACTGGTAAGGGGCTTACTCTGGTTTCTCAACAGGTAGTCAGATGAGAGGAGAATGCTTGGAACGGAAGGAGCTTGTCACCTAACAGGCCCCGCACTCGGTCTCAAGAGCAAGTCCCTTCCAGGGCGAGGGGGCAGGTGGGCTTCCGAGGGCAGGGACCGCCCAGAGGGTCCTCACTGGGAACAGTCCCGGGTGGTGGAGCTGCCCCGAGGCCGGCAGGGAGTGTGAAAGTGGCCCTCAGAAGCCTGGTCTCCGATGGATCGCGCTCCTTGGAATCGGGCGGCGTCACAGGTAGGGGGCGGTAGGTTCGGACCGAGCAGTTTGTGGAGCTCCTCTGGAGAAGAGCCAGACTGAGCGGTAGGCACAGGGGCGACGTGCGTGTGAGGTTTTCGGGTGACAAGAGCGACTCTGTTCCTTTGATACGGGGAAGGTGGAGGCAGCAACTGTTCAGAGTCGAGTCTGAAGCTGCTGTGGAACTGTAGCGGAGCACTTCAAGATTTGAGATGTGTGAGAACTCGGCTGAATCGTTTCCCAGTACTAATTTTTTTTTAATTTTATTTTTTGAGACAGGGTCTCCCTTTGTAGTTCAGGCTGGCTCTGAGCTCACTATGTAGTCCAGGCAAGCCTCAAACTCAGCAATCCTCCTGCCTCTGCCTCCCGAGTGATTACAGGCGTGAGCCACCATGCCCGGCACTGTGGTATGTGGTATTGATGGCTGGTGGGCATGAGTCTCCATGCCCAGCATTATATGTGGTTACCAGAGATCGAACTCAGGGCCTTGCACTTGTGAGGCAGGTGCCGGAACCACTGAGCTAACCCTTCGGCCCTAGTTTTTTTTTTTTTTTTTTTTTTTTTTTAGACAGGGTCTCTCTTTGTAGGTCAGGCTGGCCCTGAGCTCACTATGTAGCCCAGGCCAGCCTTGAACTCAGCAATCCTCCTGCCTCTGCCTCCCAAGTGCTGGGATGATAGGTGTGAGCCACCACGCCTGGCGGTGCTAATATTTTTAAAGGCAAATGAAACATCACATGAATATGCCTTTTGCTAGATTATATTTCTTCAGGAAAGAATTACAGGGAGATCATCCCTTTCCTGTTCCTTCTCTTTCTTTCCCCGGACCCCACTCAGGGCCCCCAGCTGCACATCGTCCAGCTTAGCATTTTGCACCTGTTATCACGAACCCTCAGTCTCCATTTCTGGTCCTGTGTATATTCTTAGGAGCGGGCGGGTCCTGAGACCCAGGCCTTATCTACGATATGTGGAAGAATGGGAAGACACCACAAAGTATCTGAAAGTGTGGCTTTTTAAGAGAAGGGCCTCTTTTGGTTAATAATACATAAACAGGGTCGACATGCTTTTTATGGTTATGTTGAATCTCTGCCAGGAACAACAGAAAACTGACAGCTTTAACTGTGCTAATGTAAGGCTCTTTCTTAAATGAAAGCGCCAGCACAGAAATTATTTACAAATGACTTACCAGCTCAAGGTCTAATGTGCAAATGTTGTCAGTGTGTAAGCCTGGCAGGTGGATAGTGTTAGTGGTTGTTTGTTTATGGCATAAATCATTTAAAAGGGTCTCAGATAGTAGAACTTAACTAAGGAGAATCTACTTCGCTAATGCAGAAATTCATCACTGCTGTATTGCTGTGACTGCCATATTGATACTTAGGGTAATAAATGGAACTCTGTCACGTGCTGCAGTTTTTGCTTTCGTGGTGCTGAGGGTGATTTCTGCAGAATGCTGATCATCTCTTCCCCATCCCGGCCTCAATGCACAGACATACCTTTTCCAAGTACGTGTAGCTCCATGTTTTACCATCAGCAAAGACTCGGGATACGATTCTCCCCTGTGCGTCATAATCTACTTTTTCACTCGTAGTCCCTCGCTGGATGCTGGCGATTTGGCCTGTGGATGAATAGGTGACATTGACGGCCATGAGTTTGCTGCTTGGTAGCCAGAGAGTTGGGTGGCCTGATGTGTCGTAGGCGATCCTCAGGAGAAATTTACGGTGGTCATCGTAGATTTTTTCTGTCTTTGTTGTTCGATCAAAGTCCACTGAAAGGAGGTTTCTGCCGTTAACCTGTTGCCACACAAAGGAGATGATAAAATAAATCATATTATTCCAGCAGCGGTCACTTATTATTCTTCTGAGTCCCTCGTATTGTTTAGACACTGTTCTATGATGATTTTGTCAGTGAATTAAGGTAGGAATTTCTTAGGTGCAAATGCAAGGCAGCAGATTGACTTTTTAAAGAAAGGTTTTATTAAACAAAGACAGGCTAGGATTTGTTCAAAACCTTTTCAATTAGATTTTGTAAACTAATGCAGCTGATAAGAAAAACACCAAAATGTATTTGATTTAAAGTGTTTTTTTTTTTTTTTTCCCCGAGAAGATCTGAGGGTGATAAACATGACACCTATGTGACTTACTCAAAGCTTCTCCCTCCAAGACTTTGGAAAATAATTGCTTAGTAAATTAATCATGGTTACATTAAATAAAACACAGTGGTAAATGTGACTCTAACCCTGAAAAGAGCAGTTAAGTAGAAGTTGGAACCCACATTACTGTAAATTATTGATGAGTTTAAATAGCAGGAGGTTACAAACATGATCATTGCTTTTGGCCCAGTGATGAGAAGTCACAATGCTTTGGAATGCCGTTTGCTTTTGATAACATCTGGTTAACTGGCAGGGACTTCAGAGCCTTTCACTGCTGCACATCCATTTACAAATGACTTACCAGCTCTGGACTGGTAAGTACACTGTGCTTAGAAACCCAGCACCAAGTTGCTCTAATAGTGACTCTGTGTGGCTCTGTGCCATGTTCAGAATCTTTGATTAAGTCTGGCTGTTCCTGTCTGTGATCCAAGGCACACACAAACCAGTGCTTGTTTTTGCAATGGCAATGAGGGCCTGATTCATTTCTGCTTTACAGTCTGCAGTGTTTGTAGACTGTGAGGCTCGAAAGGCAGACGCTGCGACCTGTTCATTCTTTTATCTTCTCCACTGCACCAGTGGGGGATGGTGGCTTGTAAATATGAAAATACTCATTAACTGTTTGGACTGTTAAAAATTAAATGAGAAAACCTTAATTTTACATGACCATGTTCCACCCTGTACCAGGATTGAATCAGTCAGGACCTTACACTTGCCAGGCAGATGAGACACCACTGAGCTATATCCCCATGTGACCATGGCCTAACTAGAACCGTCAGAACTGACAGCCCCAGCTTTATGTATATGTATTACGGTTCAGACAGTCTGTCTCTGCCACAACTCAGGTTGAAATTTTGGTGCCCACGTGCTGTTACTGCAAGATAGGGCCTTTGAGAAGGATGTCTTTCTAAAGAGACTGGGGTAGTTTTCATGGGACTGGATCATTTTTCTGAGAGCAGGTTATTATAAACTGTGTTAGCGCCTTTGTACCCTTCCCGATGTGTTCATTTGCCTTTCCAACTTCTGTCACAAGGCTATCACCAGAAGCTGAGCAGACATTTGCATCATGATTTTAGACCTTCAAGACCACATGCCAATATAAACCTTTTCCTTTGTAGATTACCCAGTCTCAGGTATACTGTCATAGCAACAGAAAAGAGACTAAGATAAAAGCTGTTAAACACTTATACATTGTAGTTAATCTGTATTTATATGTAAATATATGCATATATATACGCAAATGTGTGTAAATCTAGTATGAAACTAATTTTTGCATTCTACAATTGACAGTAAATATATCACTTACAAAAATAACCCTTCAGTTTAAACTTCCTATCATTTGTTCACAGGGAATACTTGAGGTCCATGGAAATGTAAGTTAGAAAGAAACAGTGTTGGGGAGAAAAGCCTTCAAAGAATCAAATTACCAAAAAAAAAATGAGGGGGCACAGCTCTATGTTGGACAACAGAGTCCATCATAGCAGAAATGTGTGTACTGGAGCAGGTGTGGGGCAGGGGAGAGGGAACAGGATGGAGAGACTGACAGTCAGAGACAGAGGGGCACAGAGACAGAGACTGTCTTGGAGGGACAAACCCCGGAGAGAAACCTGACCTTCTAACTGGACAGGGCCAGTCGCAGCCTGTCTTTGGGCTTTTCCCCCTCTGAACCTGTTCTGTGCATCTATAAATAAAGAGGTCAGGTTAGATCCCTCAGGCTTTGTCTCAGTACATTTTACTGGATTCTGACCCACTGGCTGGAGGCTTTTGAACTTCCATTTTCCCATGTTGAAATGCCTGTGTATTAGCCGCTCTCTGCTTCCTGTGAATTTTGTGCATCTTTATGATTGCAGTTTGTAGGGTGCTTCATGTACTTTGAAGATACTACTAGTTATTGTTAAAATAGCTTTTTAAAACTTTCTTTTAATTTTAATTGTTATTAATTTGAATTATTATTAGTACATGTTTACAGTCCATGAGAATTACATTTATCGTGGGGAGTTGGTACATGTACATAATACATCTGAATTCTTCTTTCATCACCTCCCTCCTTGCTCCCTGTGCCTTCCGTCCCTTGTCCTTGATTCATTTGGATAAGCTCTATTTGTTCCAATTCTCCTTTTTCACACCCTAAATATCATCTAAATCTGTAGAAAGATTTGTTATCAAATTAACTTGGTAACTGGCAGAGTCAAGGGCCAGCCTTTACAGAGTCTTACTCTGTATTGTGGAAAGACAGACTTGAGTTATCTGTAGAAAAATGGGTGCACCTTGATGTTAGGTGAAATAAATCAGACACACAAGCATGTCTGTGGAAATGCCACACAATTTCTCTTATATGAGAAATCCAAAACATAAACATAAATAACACATAGGTGATAGGACCTACAGCAATGGACTGTTTGCCAATGGGGGGCGAGAGATGGAGGGAGGGGAAAGAAGGAAAGGTGAAGATAATGAAAAAGAAGATGTGTTATGTGCTTGTAGCACCCAAATCTACACAGGAATATGATCGCCGCGTATGGCAGACAGAGGTTCTGTGTATTTAAATGGTGTCACTAGGGCATCTGAGTTTCTCAGATTGCACTGTGAAGTTAATCCCTCTGGATGTTCAAGTTGTCCTCCTTCAGCTACTCCAGGCTGGGAATAACCGTGAAACACTGACTGCGTGGTTTCCACAGACAATATGCCCCTGTTACTGCCCCATCTGTTATTTTCCTTTCCTTCATTTTAACTGGTATTGTCATCCTGCTTTTTAAATTTTTAAAAACACGTTTATATGTGCAATATTCCCTCTGGTTAGAGTAAAGGAAATCTGGACTCCAGATCTGGTATGACTGGTTGCTCTAAAGGTCTGCAGCCCCGTCTGTTCACTACCTTTACTCTACTGCTGGTCGTGATTTGGTGCTTTGGTTTGTGACGACAGTTGCACAGTGCCAGAACCTCCAGGTGAAAACATTGTCATTGTGTCCAAACGACATGTCACTATTCAGAACCATCTGGGATCATTATGAGGCCAACCGTGGGGTGGACATTTTTGTTCTTTTTATCTAGACATATGCACGCAATTCTTTTTGTGTATCTTCAAACTGAAACGATGAATTTGTTTTGGGAATGCTTTTCCCCACATTTCTAACACAAGCCATGGCTTTAACCATTTTTATTATTTCCAGACACCAGGGCTGTTATTTAGTATGTAAAATTTCAAAAGGTACTAACAGATTGCCCTTTTTCAAATCCTTCCCAAACATGCACAGAAGTCTTCTTTTGGTTTTGTAAACACAGTGTGGTGGTCAGTGGACAGGTTCACGCTAAGACACTGTCCTGCTTCACCGTCCTTTTTAGAAATCAGGGCGACTTTCTGACTTCCTTGGTTTTACAGTCATAAAGCACCAGCATTATTCTCTGTCACTATTATGTTTAAAAAAATGAATAGCTGTAAAAATATCAAGCTAAATTGAATAAATCTAAAGCTGAAAAATCTTAGAAAATTCTTAGATATTACTAATATATACCTATATATACACATATGTATGTATAGGTATATATGTATATATGGATATATACATCCAACTATCAAAAATTGAATCAAAATATTGTATATGGGTAGCAGATCACCATGAATTCTTTGGGGTAGTACTATATATCTCTTGAGATAGACAATCTCCACTTTCAAAGATGATCTGCGCATGATTATAATTACAATGTCCCCTTGATATTGAGCAGGGGACAGTTATAATTTTCCCTCTGCTTCAAAAACCTTGAGTCACCATGAGATCAGACTGTTTTCTCAAAGAGGATTCTGGGTAGGTTTGGGGGATAAAAATTATATGATCAGAATGCAACAACAATTTTTGGGGATAAATGATGGCTGCTCCTAAAGCCCATAAAATCACTGATAAAATTAGAGCTACTTATCAATTATTATAAGACAAAGACAAGCAGCTGCCATATAATAAGTTACATATTTAATATTAATGTTGGGTACTAATAAGTTACGGGATTAGCTCTATTCCACTATGCTTTTCTACATCTGTTATTTCCTACTGTTATTTATCTTCTTTTATTCCCTAATGTAATGTTTCAAATACATTTCACGTTGCTAAATTCTTATATAATTTTTCCGTTCTAATTTTTGCCTTTTTGAAAGCTTTTACTCTGTTATGCACACACTGCTGTAGACTTCATCTATACAAAATACACGTGCTTTGTCTATGAGATCCAGAGTCAGCTGTGGCAAGCAAGCATCTGCAACACGCTTCTCTTCCGAAGGCCTAGACACACGGCCACATAACCCGTGCTGTGTGGCTGCCTTTCTTTACCGTTTCACTCACTGAAGAAATATCTGTGTCTACTGAGGTTCAGGCTCATAGCTAAATTCAGGTCAAAAACCTGAAAAGTTTCTGCTAGGAAACAGTGAGAGGTAGGAAAGGAGATGTTTCTGGTCTCAGAAAAAGGGGTTACACGGGGCTCTTCGGGCTGATTCGGGTCAGGTGTGGTTCAGGCCCACCTGCCTGTTCTCCTCTCTGTACTGGCAGCAACCAGTTCAGCCCCTGAACCAGCCTTTCACAGCTTCACTTTCTCCCTAGAATTTCTCTCCTGGAATCCACAGAGGAATGAAATTAGCAGGCAGAGCTGGCACATCCAATCTTATCTCGGAAGTAAGAAACCCTCCCTTGTGATCTTAGCATTGTCTCTAGGAGAACAATCAAACATACCAGCTGGAAATCTCTTCTCAGTATCACTGCACAGGCCATTTAAAATAGTGTGTCTTCCGAAATGTCTTGCTGAGGCATTGTGGTTCTGCTATTTAGAAAGGAAGAGACTAACAGCCATGGCAACGTGCAAGAGTCCCCTCTCCCCTTAAGAAAGGGAATCAGGCTTCAGACTGAGTTTTCCCTCTTTTCATTTACTTCCCCTTATTTCTTTTTTCCTTTCTTTTTTGACACAGGGTCTGGCTTTGTAGTTCAGGCTGGCCCTGAGCTCACTATGTAGCCCAGGCAAGCCTTGAATCCAGCAATCCTCCTGCTTCTGCCTCCCGAGTGCTGGGATGACAGGCGTGAGACACCATGCCCAGCACTGTGGTGTGTGGTATTGATTGCTGGTGGGCGTGAGTCTCCACGCCCAGCATTGTATGTGGTTACTGGGGATTGAACTCAGGATCTTGCGCTTGCGATGCAGGTGCCGGAAGCACTGAGCTAAATCTCCAGCCCTTCCCTTATTTCTTTTATGCTGCTTACTAGGGAAGTAGAGTTACAAGGGCTGGGAGGTATACTGAGACATAACTTGACTCAAAGAGCAGCAAGCAATATGTCATGTGTTCAGCTGTGGACAGTCTTTCCCCCTCTCTTCCCTTATCTCTGGTGTTTTCCTTCCCAGCACACTGAACAGCTCTTTCCTCGGCATCTGTAGTATAGGCAGAAACATCCAGCGTTTGCATATGTGGTTGAAAGTCCCTGGGTTAGGGTTAAGGAATATATAACTATGTCTTTTATTTTCAAAGTACTTTCACATTGTTTTATTTGATTCTTGTAAGACTTGGGTAAAAAAAGGAGTCATGGGGCTGGAGGGCTAGCTCAGTGGTTCCAGTGCCTGCCTCACAAGCGCAAGGACCTGAGTTCGATCCCCGGTAACCACATATAATGCTGGGCGTGGAGACACACCCACCAACAATCAACACCGCATACCACAATGCTGGGCGTGGTGGCTCATGCCTGTAATCTCAGCGCTCGGGAGGCAGAGACAGGAGGATTGCTGAGTTCATGACAGCTTGCCTGGGGACCATAGTGAGCTCAGGGCCAGCCTGAACTACAAAGCGAGACCCTGTCTCAAAAAGCAAAAAAAAAAAAAAAAAAAAAAAAAAAAAAAAAAAAAAAAAAAAAAAAAAAAAAAAAAAAGGAGTCATGTATGGAAACATTCATTTGTAATGTAGTTATGGGTGTCGTGTATATCATAATGCTGTGATCTATCTAGATCATATATAATCTATCCCATAACATAGGTGCCATGATATACACAAGGAAACAAAGATTCAGAGGTTCTGTGATTTTCCTGTAAGGGTCACTATGAATAAGAAGTGGAGTCTGACCTAGAATCGGTATCATCTGACCTGTAGTTAAGTGCTGTGTCTTTTTAAGCACAGTGAGAGGACCGGTATGAGCAGTGCATTTGTGTCTTTAGTGAAACCCTCAGTTTGAGATGAGTGTGCCCGTGTGTGTGTGTGTGTGTGTGTGTGTGCCCTTACTTCAGGGACAGGTAACATAAAGCCTGTGAACAGTTTCCACTATGGCCCAGGGAGGAAGCAGCAAGTGGCAGCAGCCGATGAGGACAAGGCAGCCACTGCTTCCCAAGTTCCAGAGAGGACGAGGCAGGAGGCTGCGGCTCACTCTAGCTGCACACCACGGCCGCGCGCGAGGGCCCGGAAGGAAGCGTCGGCTCGTTTCTCCGCCCTCGGCCACCGCTTCTACTTCACCCCCATCCTGCTCCCTTCTGCTGTCCCACTGTGTCCCTTCTCAGGCTTCCGACTGGCCTGCGCTCCCTCCAGCTCCGTCCACAGTGGGCCGAGAGCGCGGGGCTGGGGCACCGGGACCCTCCGCGGGAAATGGCTGAGGCCGGAACCCACAGCGCTGGTTTGAAAGACCATATATTTAGGGTCCCAGCCACCTGTTTTGCAATTGAAGGGAATCAAGAGTATAACCTGTGGGCTGGAGATTTAGCTCAGTGGTTCGGCGCCTGCCTCGCAAGCGCAAGGTCCTGAGTTCAATCCCGGTAACCACATAGAATGCTGGGCGTGGTGACTCACACCCACCAACAATCAGCACCACATACCACAGTGCCGGGCGTGGTGGCTCACGCCTGTCATCCCAACACTCGGGAGGCAGAGGCAGGATTGCTGAGTTCGAGGCTTGCCTGGGCTACATAGTGAGCTCAGGGCCAGCCTGAACTACAAAGTGAGACCCTGTCTCAAAAAAAAAAAAAAAAAAAGTATAGCTTGTAAGCCAGATACAGTCTGTTTGGCCCACTAATTCTTCTTTTTTTTTTTACTTCATTTCTGTTTCATGGAAGTAGCCAGAAGCAATATTTAGTCACTGTTTGTTGGTCAAGTAAATAATGTTGGCCTGTTTGGATAATAATTTAGCCATTTCTAGTGCAGAAAAAGGAACATTAATGGTAAACTCCATGCTTTGTTCTGACTCCTTGATTTTAAGTAATTTTTTTAAATGGCAAGGGAAGTAATGTTAGGAAGAATTATGTACATTTATCTGGAGGAGTAAAATTTGTTTTCTAATATAAAGAATCAGGTTCAGTTTATTGTGGCTGAAGGTGGTTTCTTGCAACCTATGTTTCAGTATTTAATCTACGTTGTCTTTGCCAAATAGCGTCATAAATCACAGCTTGCCTTCTAGATATATTTGGTCTATAATGTAAGGCGAGAGGAGGGAAAAACACCTAACAAGCAAATGCAGGGAACATTTTGCAAAGCTCAATTACGCTAGGATAATGAGAAATAACATAGTTCTTATAAAAGTAATGTAAGTTGGGGTTTTCCATCAATAGTAGAGAGGCAGCAGACAGGTTCCGAGACTGGTAGTTTCATTCTGTCCAAACTGTAGTTTTAAATATTGAGAATGCAAAGGAAATGCAAAGAAAGAATTTACCGTTCACTGATCAGGCCATTCTTATCTACCTCCATTTCCACCTTAACAAGCCGTCACTCATAATCCGGCAGGTAAAGAAAAAGCATAAGATTCTTAAAATAACCTTAGTAAAACAAGAAACAATTGATTTCCTGCCTAGTTGGGATTGTGTTACATGTAACTTCCTAATTTTCCAGGGAAGCATTTATTTATTTTTATTTTTATTTATTTATTTTTTTTGAGACAGGGTCTCACTTTGTAGTTCAGGCTGGCCCTGAGCTCACTATGTAGCCCAGGCAAGCCTCAAACTCAGCAATCCTCCTGCCTCTGCCTCCCGAGTGCTGGGATTACAGGCGTGAGCCACCACGCCCGGCACGGGAAGCATTTATTTTTAATTAATCAGCTATTTCTGAAATAGGTGTTTCTTATTATGAACAATCTTCTTTTTTCTTAGACCAGGGATCAAACTGAGACCTTGCACTTGCGAGGCAGGCACGGTGCCGCTGAGCTGCAGCCCCAGTGCCTGATGGCTGTTCCACCTCCTGCTCTGAGGCGTTCTGCCCCTCCTGCCCCGACACGGAGCTCTCCCGCTCAGGGAGGCAGGGGAACCCCACAGGAGCGAGACCTGCCGTGGTGCACTAGCCGTCTCCATGACAGGAGATGAGACAGCCTCCTCCGGTCTCGGACGGTGACTTACCCTAAGCTTTCGACCAAACACATTGACTTTTCCTTGGGCTTGTTCTTTCCGGAATCTCCATTCCACCAAATTTTGACCGTTCTCACCAGGGAGAGTCATGTTTCTTTTGGCCACTGTGGGATTCGCGGTGCCAGCCAGAACGTGGGGCTCTGTCTGGTAGTGGGAGTCCAGACCACTGGCGTAGACTATTCTGAGGGAGCCATCATAACCAACCTGGTAGCTGTTTCTCAACTGATCTGAAAAGCAAGAAGCACAAAACATGGGCTATTTGGTGTGGCTTGGCTTGTTGCCTATTAAAATAATATGAAGTTTGAAAACTTAAACTGAACCCCATTTACAAAAACAAACAAGGAGTACTTGATATCTTAGTAACAAAACAGCTTTGGTTCCAGGCATTGCGTACTGTCAGAGGTTTGGCTTAATATTAGGACGGACTTTAGGGAAATATAAAGTCCTTCACAATTTAATGGGCTGCCTTTTCTCATTTGTCTGATGAAATGATGGCTAGCCTCCATGTGTGGTAAAGAGTTTACAAAGAGCCTAGCATGTGACCTTTCAGGAGGGCGATGTGCCCAGCCCCCTCCAGAGGTTTAGAAAGCCCCCTCCCTTACACTCCTTTGTCTTTCATCAAGACCTCTTGAAAGATTATCTACAACTTGACTATCAAAACATAACAGTGATATATTACCCCCAAACTGAGATTTTAAAAAAGGGAGCCATCTTATATTTTGTACCAAAAACCGTATGGGAGCTGGGTGTCGTAGCGTTTACTTATAATCCCAGTTCTCTGGTGGCTGAAAGCAGGAGGATCACAGTGAGTTTGAGGCCGCTCTGGGCTACATAGTGAATTCAAGGCCAGCCAGAATTATATAGAGAAACTCTGTTTCAAATTCTCAATACTGTGTGTGATCATGATGTGTATACATAATGTACCAATAAAGATTCAAATTAAAAAAGCCCCAAAGAAAAACAACAAAAACGAAAAACAAACCCTCTTGGGCTAGGGGTATAACTCAGTAGTATTGTGTTTACCTAGCGCGTACCAGGCCTTGGTTCTATCTCCAGTATCATGAAATAAATAATTAAATAAGAATCAAGCCAAAACCTTTCTCATATGGTAAGCTACTGCCTCAGCTTAACAATTTGGTATAATATGGTACTATTTGGGGAAGAAATGGACTCAAGCAATATTACCTTTAGATGATTTTAGACTTCTTGATGGAACAGGGAGAAAACAGCCAAAGAAGTTTAACTCAGATTTATAGTTATCCTTGTTACTTCATGATTGTAAATGTCATTGTAAACAGGCTTTGTCTAAGTTTAAAAAGGATGACAGGAGGTTCCATCCTAGGGATAGTGGATACACTGCATATGCCCATTGACTGGGTTAAAAAAATGGGAACGCTGAATATTATAAAAATGGGGTCTTGGGGTTTAGGATAAAATGTTGCTACATGTAGATTTACTACTGTAACATGAGGAAGTCATAAGCACTGTGCCTCACACTATTGTTAGGCCACTAGAGGAGAGGATGTGTTTTGGAGAAATATTAGATGACTCGAAAATGGTCTGATGGCACATGTGAAGGCTAGGAGTTGTTTTATTAAATATGAATGGAAAAAATTCTTTTCTGCTTAATATTTTATATATATGTTTTTAACATGTAGGTTCTAGACTACTCCATTACTGTCTCGAGAAGTTTCCATCTTCACATCCTCTTTTCTGCCTCATCTTAGAAAACCAGGGTTGCCACACTCTATTTGGGTGCTTATGGCATTTAAAAATAATCAGTTGAAAATTATATTTTTTGGGACTGGGGATTTAGCTGAAGTGGTGCCGCACCTATTTTAGAAGCACAAGTGCCCAAGTTTGATCTCTGGTACCACACACACACACACACACACACAAAAGACAGAAAGAAGGAAAGAAAATTATATTTTTGTGTTTACCTTGAACCATAGTGTAGAAAGAATCAATTGAGGACAAATTTGAAGTGATGCTGACGTCCTCTTCCCGGCTGGATGACTCAATGTCTACTGTGATGGCCCTGTCCATGTCCCCATGAAGGCTTGTGACCACTCCAGTCGGAAATGTGACATTCGTCAGACGACCTTCACTGTCATAGCTAAAGAAAGGAGGCACCAAGTGATTTGAAATAGGAAGCTGCAGGGTTTTCTTACGTATAAATATAAGGCACAACGTTGTCGGCTGCGTAGGTTTGGAGGTGTATTTGTCTTTGTGCATGAGGTATGCAGAGTGAGGGCTTCAAACATGCTTTGAAGTAATCAAAAGCCTGTTTAACACAGAAAAACTTCACCGGTGAGAGCAGAAGTAAATAGAGCAGTTCTCCATCTCAGCATATTATTCTTTGAAGTGTGACCAAAATCCTCCTGCACATCTAATTTACTGTTTCAAAGGGAACATATTTGCTGATATTAAATTCCTTAGTATTCTTCCATGTCTTCCACAGAGTAGATTTAATTTACAGTTATATCAGTTTTTAAAGCTTTATCAACTTACATCCTCTAAAACAGTACAATAAGCATTGTATAACTCTTAAAATAGTATATACATCTTTATTTGCATATGTACAAATATAATTTTACTATTGTGAGACATCTTCAACAAATTAATAAAATAAAGGCCTTTCTTTTTTTGGTATCGGGGATTGAACTCAGGACCTTGCACTTACAAGGCAGCCACCAGAAGCACTGAGCTAAATCATGGCCAATTAAATAAAAGCCTTTTAAAGGCTGCTTTTGTAGTGCTGGGATGGAACTGAGGACCTTTCCTTGCATACTAGACAAGTGCTCTAGAAATGATCTACATCCACAGTACCAATAACATTCTTATTTCTTGATTGACAAATTTTATAATGGTAAACTTAAATGGTGGTGATAACCTATCTTGTTTATACTGATATTTTAAGAATGAGTGTTATCTCGAATGATGATTTATTGTGTTAACTGAAATGAAATGCAGTCTTTCCTGACATTTAATGATTATTTGATATTTTATTGTATGTTTACTCTTTTAGCATATAAATATGAGGAACTTATAATTTAAATGTTAACATATATTGTAAAAGCTGTCCTATGCTCATAAATATGCATTACAGGCACAACATTTGACCTAAGAATAGAATTACTGTGACTTTTCTATTTGTGCCAATACCAGAGAAAATTTCAGAAATGATTATTTTCTGAGTAACTCCCCCATCCCACAAAAATCTCAACGAGAAACAGACACTTATATACAGAATTTTTAAGGCTGATTTTCAGACAGGTACTGAGGCTGCTTCCTTATCGAGAAGTTCTAGGTGAAATGGAGGCTTGAAATATGTTGCACTTAAAAGTAGCCTGGAAGTAGAGCTCGTGGAGGAGGGGTTCCCAGAAGAGTTACCAGCAGAGGGAAAGTGGGAGAGAATCCTAAGAATAGTTGTAAATACGGAGTAATATGAGAGGCAAGAGAGAGTAGTTAAATGACATTCTGAAATAAAAGCGGACCGTTTTGTAGAGTCTAAAAATCTGTCCTGAAAAATGTGACAGTAAGTAGCGGACAGGCCAGCTAACAAATGTGGAGAAGCTTTGGAAAGGGCCGCGTCGTGGTGGAGAACAGAGGAAGAGAGGAGGGAGGTGAGAGACAGGTCTGTTCGGTGCCCAGGGCTTAGCTGATCCCGCTAATTCAGAGGGGCCAGAATCGGTTGGATCACAGGCCTGACTGCTGTGGCCTGACAACCTGGCACGCTGCTTAGCTTGCGGCAGAAAGGGAGGGGTGAGGGACGGGGATACAGAGAGCGAATGCGCCATTAGTGTAATCATTGTTTGGATTCATCAAAGGCAGAGCTAAAGAAACACAGCCAACGTCTTTCCCTCTCCACCAACCCAAATGCCTGAACAGATGAAGGCATAATCCAACATGGTTTATTGCTGTCATTTCTTTCTGGAAGCTATTATTGCTCTTGAAGAAACAGGCATGCATAGGTTTATTTATGTAGCAAAACCGAATTTCAAAATTATTGGTTTATCAGCTTATAGTTCATTCTTAAATTTGGTAGAGTGCTTTTATCACATTACACTTCTCATAGGGTAATGTGAAGAATATGTTACTGGGTTAAAAAAAAAAAACCCTGACATCCTTTTGAATGCTCCCATACAAAAGATTATTCCATACTCCCTCCCCCATTTACAGATGGAAAAATGAAAATATGATATGGTTAAACTGCTTGATCAGGCTCTCATCGGATCTCATGATGGGGTGATCCCTGGAAATGTTACACGCCTGACCCAGCCCATCAACCCTTTTGTAAATCACACTGCCTGATTTAAAGTTGAGAACTCTACTTTATATATAAGACACTACCCGCCAGCAGCTCGCTGATTCATTCTTATTGCTGCCACTGACCTGCCCTTTCACTGGTTTATACTTTCCAAACTCATTCAATCACAAGCAGAAACTTCACCTTTCTCCCACAGAAAGCATTTCTGCAACCTTTGACTTGGTGCTTTCACCGGCTTGCCACACGTTCCATTTCCTGCTGGGCAGGCATTTTGTATCACAGGATGCTGCGTACAGGTAGATATAGCTCAGGATGCTGCACACCCAGACTATAACCTATTAGCCTTTGGTTCTTTGGGAAATAAAAATACAAGTAACCTCTGTTGGCAGTACAGTTAGAATGACACATGGATAAGCTGGCATCTTTGTGGCCCCGCTTAACAGTTTAGCCCTGGAAGTTCTGAATGTGTGTTTCCAAGGGGGAGTGGAAGCTCAGTTACGGGCTTAAGAAGGTTGAAGTATTTGCAATAGCAAAGGCAGGTAAGCTGCAGTGGTGGAAGGTCCCTGAGGACTTCCTCCTAACCAGGCAGTTTCTGAATAACCCTTACGTGCAAGTTAAGATGCCCGGATATGAGAGGGGCCTGGACCTGGGCATTTGGTTCCAGGATACAGTGCTTATTTGCAATGCGTGAGGCCTTTGAAACCAAGGTAACAACAACATCATCAATCAACAACCACCACCACAAGACAAACCCAACTACCCCATGAGCACTTCAGAGCAACCATAGTTGAGAGAGGACATTTCTACCTTTGAGGAGCTAGGAAATTGCCTTACTCAGGGGTAGTTGGTGCCAGACCTGGAATAGATGTGGGATTTAAACAGAAGGCAAGGGTGCCGAGCAGTGAAGGTGAACAGCTAGAAGAGGACCTTGTGGGCAGTTTGTGTGGCAGAGGGAGGCTTGCGCAGGCTTAGTATTGGGGATGACAGGGTGTCGATAAAGGTTTGGATTGTAGGGGTCCAGAGTGGAGTGACAGATCAGGCAGAGAGTATTTTGCAGACTTGCCAATATTTCAAACCAGGAAAAACTAATTGGGAACCAACAAAGTTTTTGAATAAAACAAGTTACTCTCACCATTTAATAAGAAAAGACCAGTCATAGTACTCAAGGTGGAAAGGACCTTATGTCGGGGTGAAGGACAGCCCTTTAAAGGAACAAAGTGGAGAGGTGTCACAAGGCTGATGGTCCTAGACAACAGGAGGGCAAGAGCAGAGCAGAAACAACTTATCTAATCAATTTTTTTTTTCTGTGTGTGTGATATGGGACTCTTTGAAAATGAAGATGGAGAGTTGCAGGAGATGCCATGTATTTATAAGTTGAAAAATGGATAGCCAAGTAGATAGGCCACTGGATGAAACAGGTATTACCTAAGCATGATAAACTGAGTGGGAGGTGCGGGTTACGGTGTAAAACCAAGGTCCCTTTGCTCGCATGTTTCTTGGTTGTGCCTTCTTCGCCACACCGCTGCTGGGTCTAGGGCTGAATGCTTCTAGAATGAGGAGGGTCTTATGGCTTTTTGGGAGGTAGAACAAGCAGTGACTCCCTTAGGTTTTATGTGGAGAGGAGCTCTAGTTTCTAGGACTCTCCTTGAGGATAAGGAATTCAATGTTCCATGACCTGCTTCTGGGCAAAGAGTGGGAAGAAAAGAGGAAGGTGGGAGAAAAGAGGAAGGTGAGAACTTCTTGGTTCTCAGGCTTTTCCTATTTCTTCCACTCAAGGTACTCAGCATGCAAAAAAACCATACTTCAGGGTATTTTCCCAGGACTTACCTAACAGAACTTTATGAAAATCATCATCATCATTTTTCTCATTTCAGCATAAGGTTAAGTGAAAACTTTTTTACAGATTAGTGCCTTCTGCTCACAGATGCATTGTTTGTTAACAGCAATGAAAAGACGAGGGGTGAGACATTAAACTGACAGGGGAACTTTAGATAAGGGACTGAGGAAAAAGTCATCAAAGATGCTTTTTGGGCCATCCCAGAAATGGTGGGCTAACTATTCTTTACCACAGCCAAGGGAGGAAAATTTGTCACCAGGAAATGGTAGTTCTTAAGTAGTTCTCTAGACTGCTTAAGCCCTCGGTACTAAGAGAGGGGTCCATCAGGCTGTATGCTGCTGGACACAGTATCTGCTTATGTGCAACTTTGTGGGTCAACTTAATTTTGTTACTTGGGCCTAGTTAGTGATGAACGACTCCTGTCCCGTTTGTATAGTGAGATGTAGTTCTCTGCTGGTAGCCTCGTGAATTTATAATGCAACAGGCTCCAGGGAATCTGAACAGAGTATCAACTTCATGCTATCCATCCTGATCATCTGGTCTTAGCCTTATCCTTGCAAATTCATCACACAGCACATTCTTCTCCGCTCCCTAACGACCCCTCCACAAAAGGCTCTTGTTGGAAAATGCAGTCTCCCCCAGGCCCTTAGTGACCTTTGGCTCTTTCACTAATGGGATGCCCTTATTTGATGGCTATCTATTTGTTTGTCTTTAATTTTGATTGCATTTTTGTCTAGACTTGCTCTTTTAGTCTTTGAGGAATATTGTAAAATCTCTTTTTAAGTTTCTTTAAGCAGTGGGATTATCAGTGAAAGCCACAGAGAATTGTAGCCTCATTTTTAGTTGAAAATGTACTCACTCTGATGTGCCATTTTATCTCCCTCCCCTTACACATTGAAGTTCCAAATTCTTTATTTTAGAATATCTCTCAGATATTTATCTTCGTATTCCCAGAGCTGGCCTACCTGCTGTACACACTGTACCAAGGCAATCTTCCCAAATACCACAATTATAATACTTAAAGAGCTGCAGTAGCTCAACTAGGAGCAAAACTGACTGACCTAGAATGCCTCCAAACCCACGTCAACAGATTACTGGTCCCATACATTTATTCAAGCGGAAATATTTTGCAGTTCTTGGAAACTTTCTTTAAAACTTGACAGCAGGGTTTGTCTTCAGTGAGTCCCTGTAAAATGGCCTCTTTAACCAAATGCAAACTTTTAAAATTATTTTCTTCTTTTGAGAGAAATATGCATAAATCACAGTAAGACGTCGGAGAAACACATAAAGCAGAGGAGAAAAGCAACTGTAACTGCAGAATTGGGGCTCCTGGAGGGCGTGATATAGTCTTTGTCCTTTTGCTGGTTGTTGTTCCGTAAAGTAGCCTGAGGCTGACCTGGTCTGTCTCAAAGATGAGAACATTTAGCCTGCTTACACTGGCAACACTCACCTACAAACCTGTGTTTCTTCATTTATCAAAGGTAATGTGTATGTTAACCACCTGCCTGCTTTTCACAGTCACAACTAAGTCTGCTGGCCAGACAGCGAGCAGAGTTTCATTTGGGAGCCTTCTGAGGTGTCCACAAAAATAAATGCTCCACTATAGTCTTGACTGAGTCTCCCACAGTCAACCGTCACTGCCCTGTTCTGAGCGCTATGAAGTGCTGTCCGTGGATTTGCTTTGAAACTTGACTTGTAGCAAACTCTCCCAGGACAGACTCACTTCCCTTTACCTACCCTCCTTACACAGAGAATCTGTCCTTCCCTTCACGAGTTCGGTAGGTTCAAATTTTCTTCACAGACCTATAGCCAACAAAACCAAGACCAAAACAAAACAACAAACCCTGTGTTGCCATGGCAATTCATTATCTAGAGTGCTAATTTGTACTAACTTCTTATATGTCATCGCGGTAACGTAGAACAAAATTACTAACCCTATCAGAACAAGACATTTTCTGCAGTTCATCCCTTGATCCTCACTTATGATGAAAGATATGTATGGGCTGCAAAGACAGAACAGTGTGCTTTAATGGTGGGCTGATTTGGGATTTTAATAGCAGAAATTGTGATTCAGTACAGAAAGATATGAAAAGATTGTATACTTGAATATTCTCCAACAATTATCTCAGACAGGTCATAATTTCTTTGAAATTATGATTGTTATTAAGAAATCCTGGAAAGTTGAACTCTGGATAGGAAATGCAAAATACTTATATCACAGAGCTAAGTGGAGTAATCGACTGACGCCAAAATAAGGGGTCATTTGATACTAGCTCACAAAAATAATAGGAAAAAGTATAAATAGGAAAATAGTATAAAATAAGAAAGAAAAAGTGTTATTTTCTATGATTTTTGTCTCAAGTGGTAGGAGGATTCTGATGAGAAGGGACTGAATACTGAATGCAAGAGGGTGGTTACCACCAATTTAAACTTCTTCCTGATGACCGTGCATTTCATTAGAAGGTCTTCCCAATGGGGCAGATTCTGACCTGTGCTTTGCTCCATGAAACCAGAAAAGGCAGCGACCCACAGTCATGCCGCTGTTCCCTCTCTTTTCCTCCGAACACCCCAGACAACGTGAGTTCTGAGGGGTGTAGAAAAGCGTGGACTTTCTTCTCTAATCTCAAGTCCAGCCCTTTTGAACACTGAGCACAATGATAGATGGTCCCAGAAATGTTATTTCTTTTCAAAGATCAAGTTCCAGAAAGTGACCCAACGCCTCTTTCCTTTCGAAGTCATTACTACATCAAAGAGGACCAACAAAGTGACAGCACAGCCTGAAATTCTCAGGCCGTCGGCCAAAAGCATCCTAGTCAGGGCATTTCAGGAATAGTTATCTTAGGGGTTCAAAGAATGCTAGTGGAGTTGTCATTATGCTCTGACAGGGGCTGAGAGAAGGTGGGGAGGAATGTAGACTCACAGATTATTTTAGAATAAGAACCTTTAATTATGAAAAAGCCCTTTGTTTTATAGTGGAGGACACAGAAGTCTAGAGAGAACTACTGCCTTACCCGATCACCCTGTGTGGAGTGATGAAATCAGGACTCTATGGGCCCAGGATTTTATTTTACTTGGGAGCCTTTTCCAATCAACTTATACAACTTTTTAGGAAAAAGAAAAGAACAGATTCAGTATAGAAAGATAGTAGCATCAAGGAACTAATGAAAAATCAATGAATTAGAAAGCTGGCAAAGAATAGGAAGGAAAAATAAAAGCAGTAGTGGATAGATTTGGAACCCAAAATGAAAGAATATTCAAAGAGTGCCTATTTACAAACTTTAAAAGAGAAAATAGGGGAGGCAGATTTGAAGCATTCAAAAGCTCAGGGACACAGAAGCCAGTATCTGGCAGAGTGGATTCATAAATATTAATACAATCATTGCCTTTATTATTCAGCCACTGGAAGCTCTATATATTCTATATAGTCCTGACTCACATTTTCCTCCCACTGGTAACTAATTCTACACCTTTTCTCAGTGAGTGTAGTCTCATTCATTTTCTGACCTTTAGTTCTCTAAATAGTTCTCACATTTTCCGTTTCTAGAATTAGCTTCTCCCAAGTTCTCCTCTGACATTTTTTTAACCACATATAAGTGATACCATGGCTTTCATCGTATCACTTATATGTGGTTAAAAAATTCATAATTTCTAAACTTCAAATTCATAATTTCTAAGCTGTTGTCTACAAACATGCTTATTCTCATTATTTTCTTTTTTGCTTATCTTGGGAAATCAGGGATTCATCTGGGATCCATTTTCCCCCTCAGGAGCTGCAAGTATTCCTGAAACTCCTAATCTCCTGATGATCAGTCTACCTTCTTTTCTGTTATCTCGGAGCCCAGGTTCTTACCCAGATGCCCTGGCTCCTACACCCCCTTCTACTTTTCTACTTTAACTCTATCTTTGTACGGTTACCAGATTGACCATACTGCTTCCCTGTTAAACTCCCGTAACTAAGTCCTGTTTGCTCAGGATGGAGGCCCCATTGGAAGTCCATCTCCACAGGACAGAGTAAGTTCTACTGAGCAGACTGTGACCCTCGTCTCCTCCGCTGTCCTGATGTGCATGCAGTCCAAGCTCTGGTCATTCTGTTTCTTCCAAATCTTATTGTACATTGTCGAATAAAGGGTCTCATCTGGTCTGGAACCCACAACTGCATCCTGCTAACCTCTACTCACACCTTCAAAGAAGACTAAGCTTCAGAATCACTTCTGTTGGGTAGTGTGTCTTGTCACGTCCCTGTCCCCAACTCCCAGCCCTCTCTACGCACACAGCATGTTGAGTAAGTCTCCTAATTTTATCCTTCTTGCAGTCATTTACTTATCTGCCTCCCAAGGGCACTCTGAGGTGCTCAGAATGAGAAGGTGTGTCTTTTAGCTCGGCATCCTTCAGCAACTAAGGTACCACCCGGAACATGCACTTGTGTACTGGAGGAATGAGCATACGAATGAATAAATAGATGCCAGGAAATTAACGGATCAATAGGAAATGCCTGCTGACCAAAGCACACAGTGAAAATTCCCACCTTACTGAAATAATGTAATATTTTGTCTATCAGTTTGCCTTTGCAATGCTCCACTTAAAAGCCTTTCATTTTCCTTTAGGTGGCGTGCCTGCTTTCGGAAGCACCGTTTCCCAGGGTACTGGTGTTGCCTAGACCAGTCCCTCGTGGGACTAACCATGCCTGTGGGACTATCTCTGTGCTAAAGAGAATGAGGTATGCCTTAAAAATTATGTTAAAATAGAACTTAATTTAATTAATAAGGTATAATTGAATACGCACTTATACATATGTAAGTGAAAAGAAACTCTTGGGTATAACCTTTCTTGCTAGATCTAAATTATAAATACCCACTTCAAAGAAACATTCTGACCTTGTTTCAGATTTAAAGGTTAAGGGTTAGTCATCCTAAGTAATTCTTGGCTTCTAGGAATAATTGTGTTCTCAGATACTTTGCTCCTCTACATTATAACATTTCCTGAATCTTTATTATAATTGATCTAGTTTAAAAACATTTTTTTTATTTCCAATGTCAGGGCAGGTTTATACCTTTATTAGAACTTGGATTCTTCTTTTATGGAGTTTGAGATAGAATGAGATTTTTCCTCTAGCTGGTGCTTGACTTACATTCATTAAATGCATATATTGATGGATTACTTCATTTAAATAAAGTAGTTTTTCAGTCTTTTTTTTTTAAAAAATGACCTTTTATATACACATCATGATCACACCCAACATGAAGAATTTGTACCAGTATATGACGTGACTTAAAACACATTTTTTTCTAGTTGCCCTACCCACCTTACAACCCCTACCCCTATATGCATAAGCTTTGTTTCCTTGTTTTTTACCATCACAATTTTTTTCTTCTCATTACCAGTGTTTGTTTTATTTTTTACACACTGTTTTAAAATTTAAAAATCCAAGGACAGGAAAATCTTAGTTGATATCAGGCTTATGCTCTTAAAATACTTTTAAGAGGAAGAAAAACTAATTTTTAGAGCTACAAAGTAGTATTTCTTTATCAGTATTTCTCAGATGTTTGAGGGTTTCAAGGTTCAGAACCACAGACTCACCAAAGTTGAAGTATAGGGAATTTTTTAATAAAGCAATGCTAGGATTGAACGCAGCGCCTTTGCACTGAACTACATCCTCAGCCTAAAGTTTTCATTTCTTAAACTCTGAAGTAGGGTCTTGTTAAACTGTTAAACTGCCCAGATTCGAAACTTGTGATTTTCCTGCCTCAGCTTCCCAAAAACCTGAGATAACGCCCCTGGCTACAAAACGGTTTTGAAGTGGGTGAATGGTTGCGCTTATGAGACTGGAAGTAGAGATGGATGGAAGAATGTGGAGAGAGGAGTGTGACGGACCGGAATCCCGGGCCCACCCAGGGGATCTCTTTCCCCAACCGGGGAGAGACCCGGAAGAGGAAAGCAGTGTTCACCCAACCGGGGAGAGACCCGGAAGAGGAAAGCAGTGTTCACCTGCCACCTCCAGGCCCTCGGCGACCGCTCCGGGAGCTGGGGCCTCAGGCGGGCTCACTCTGGGTGGAAGACTCCAGAGGACGCGGGGCAATTGGTGGAGCTGGATGCTGGGGGAGGGGCCTCTGATTTTGCTCTCCCGGGAATGGGCCAGAGATAGTACACGGTTTTAGATTTTTAAAAAAACTTCTCACATGCTGGTTGTCAGTGTATAAAGCGCTTGTTTCTTTTCTACATCATTTTCTGTGGCAAGTGCATGTAAGCTGGTCGTGAAGCACTTGACCATCGTTTTGTAAGGTAAGCTCTTGATGGACACAGACGTGAGGCGAACAGAACATCTACCTAGTGCAGACAGCCAGGCAATTAAAGAAGGGATGCGGCCCGGGAAGCTGCACTCTCAGCCCCGCTACGGAGCAGGTCAGCACAGCTAGGGCGCCAGTTTGCTGACTGGAACACGCTGGGGGGTGGGGGGGAGTCCAGCCCTACAAATCTTGAGACACTCCAAGCTAAAACTGAGAAAATCTAACTTCTCGTTTTTTTTTTTTTCTATGTATTTGGGGAATTTTTTTAAAGTAATCTGAATAATACATACCTTTTCCATTTCCTTTGAAATATCTTATTACATTTTTGTTTGTTTGTTTGTTTTTGAGACAGGGTCTCGCTTTGTAGTCTAGGCTGGCCTTGAGCTCACTATGTAGCTCAGGCAAGCCTCGAACTCAGCAATCCTCCTGCCTCTGCCTCCCAAGTGCTGGGATTACAGGCGTGAGCCACCACGCCCGGCACTGTGGTATGAGGTACTGATTGCCAGTGGGCGTGGCCACCACACCCTGTATTGTTGTATGTAGTCACTGGGGGATCGAACCAGGGACCTTGCACTTGCAAGGCACACGCTGGAACCACTGAGCCAAATCTCCGGCCCAGATCTTATTATGTTTTAAAACTAGGTTGCAGGAGGGAACTGCAGTAAATTAATTCATGAGAAGTACTGTCTTAATCGGTTAGTGTTTGAAATATATAGCAGCTACTTTATTCAATGGCCTACACGTTTTTATTTTTATTGATGGCCCTGGGAACAGACATTCTTCTTAAAATTTTAAGGTGTGTTGTTTTCATCTACCATGTCATTTCTCTAGTGGGAGAAACTGAAGGTGTGAATGAGTCCAAAATCTATAATAGGTATTATGAAAAATGAAGAAAATCTTCAAAGATGAAGGAGAGCTTGGGGGGAGGAAGCAAAAGAGGGAAAAATTTGAAGGAAAAACTGGAAACAAAGCTTAAGTATTGGGGTGAAGGGGCTGGAGGAAGGGCAGGGGGTGGGGAAAATAAGAATGGAGATATATCATGTATAGGTACAAATTGTCAATGATGAATGTGAATATAATGTATACTGAAAATGTACCAGATAAACTCATGTAAAAATTAAGGCAAAATTATTAAACAATTAAAATAGCAAAAGTGGAAATCAACCTTAGAACTTTCTATGATGTTACGTGATCTGATGATGAAATCTCATACAGGTCATCCCTGCTTTCCTACATGCTTCCTTTCATGAAGAAGAAAAAAGAGAGAGAGAGAAGGAGATAAAGGAGGTCTGAGCACCAGTCTCAGCCTCCAATTGATAAAGCGAGGGGCTCACTTTTTAATGTGGTAGTTTGGGAAGAAATGATGATTTCCAGTGTTTTCCGCTTTTAGGGTTGGATTCAGATGCCTCTCAATGGAAAGTCTGCACCCTCGCTTTTGTCCTATAGGAAGGGACCTTCGGAGCTTTTCTCACACCAGAAGCTACTCTCCAGGGACGCAGGTAAAGAGAACATGGCGCGGCATAGCTATGGGCTTTAAAGCATGATTCAGTTTCAGCAAGAACAGGCACATCTTTTGTATCCTGGAATAATGATCGGTGAGTTCTCCTGCCTTGCGTGTGCGTCCTGCACACTGAAGTGAACTTGGGGGCTCTCGGGGTGGCACAGGTGCTGTCCACACGGCCTGGCTTGCCTCCGAGGCCTCCTCCCTTGCTCCCACTTATTTCAGGGTTATCGGAATGGATGCTGGTGCGAGTTGTGGATTTGCCATGGGCACAGAGTTAAGTTCATTATAAAGAAATGATTCAGAAGCTCATTTTGCAATTGCAAAGCTTGAATGAGGGACAATAAAGCGCACAAATGAGAAACGAGAGACCCATCTATACCTACATAAATGAGCAAAAGCTGAAACTCATTTATTTGCTCTGTGAATCTGAATATAGCTCACAGAAGATCACAGAGTCAGCTCCACAAATTCAGAGCTCCAAATATTAAAAGTCCCAAGACAAAAAAGAACTGCCACTAACCTGCTGGTGCGTATGTACCTATCAGCCAGAATTCATAGCTCATTTTCATGATGTCTTCTTTAAGCTGACAGAAAAGCCTCTAGATATGTCCAAACAGTTTGTATTTTGTGTGGGCAAGCAAGCAGAGTACTGTAAAATGGCATTTACCAGTAAATAATTTATTCTATTGTCCAATTCAATGCACTGGATTAGCTTTTGTGTGCATTAAAGTGTAAGAACTGCAGTTACATTTTGGGTATCAACTTTTAGTAAATAAGAGATCTTTTTGGTCTCTTTGGAATTACTTTAGCTGAGAAAATAGACCTCCTGGCAATTGTTTTTAAGTGATACGAAGAGCAGCATGGAGAGTCCCTTAAGACATGTATCGTAAGCAGGCTTAGCACAGTGTCACGACACCAGGTGACTCAGGAGCTGGCTGACCACTTTTTCTGTCCAGCAGTCAATGGAAGGAGGGATCAGAGACAATCAGTAATAATTACTCAGTTCAGGAGACATACAAAACATTTGATCCTACTGTATCCTCCCTGTTACACCTTCCAGTAGTAGTATATGCAAACATATCAACCACTTTAATGAATCATAATAGTGACACAACTACCAGTAAAAGAAATTGTTATCAAGTCTTTTTTTTTAAAGTCTTTTTGAAACAAAGATTCTGTGCTGAAAAACCGCTGTATTTCACCTAAAGAATCACCTGCTTATTTTATTGGTGACTGATAAGAATCTTAATTTTCCCAGAATCCTCTCTGATACTAGGGATTATGATCAAATGCTTTTAAATGCATTTAACTGAAAAAAATATTTTCTGTTTTTACTCCCTAAGACCAACATTTTATAATAAGCACTATCAGTGTGAGGTATTTGAAAAATTATTTAAATGACAGGTTAAATGAAGTTCTCATAAATACAAGAGAGAAAATGTAACGTTGGGTAAGTAAATTTAAAAAATGAGCAACAAAAATGAGTAATATGAATATTTTCTGCTTCAGCAGTTGGTACCCAGGTGAATGATCTCAGAAAGAAGAGTGCTTTAATACAGAGTTCTTTCAGAGGCGCCTTGGGGAGACTGAGCTATAGATTTTATCAGGCTGTCCTCTATAAATAAAGGTTCATCTGTCTACACGTTTGGTTGATGTTCAGTCTTTCTACATGCAGCTTCTGAGAGCTCTGTGTGCCTGCTTCGCACCCGGAGCTGTGGGGCCACGAAGACGGCGACACAGGCTTGGTTGCACTCCGTACCTCAGAATGCTAATTTACGCTAAAGTTTCCACTAACAAAATGAAAATGTGTAAAGTGAGTAATTTGCTATATGTGTGTACTTGTAAAAATACGATTGCACTGTCTTTAGATTAATTTAAAACCTCATTATTTAAATGAGAATTAACTCATGTCATATAGTGGTATAAATTCCCAATGTTCAGTGTGATCGTGATGGATATATAAAATGTACCAATAAAGAATTCAATTTAAAAACTTCATTATTTAAAACAGTGCTTTCCCATTATATTCTCAAATTTGCATGCCATCCAAGCTCCTGCTGTAGCCATCTGCTGATATCTGACTAGAAATTCTTGCTTATGGAGAAATACGGCTTGTGTACAATTATTAAGAAAAATCGAGATTTGTTTACACTATCTCACATTGATCCCACCATGAATTTCTCATTTTCCTAGACCGATTAAATTTATCGCTCCTAAGGAAATCATCGTGTCTGCTGCAAGAAGTTCACGTGTAAGTATCAAGTCACACGTGGACCTCTGTACAGATCAATTCCTAGAACAAGTAGACACATTAAAAAATGGCCCACAGAGCAGGGCTTGAGTCTTAGGCTACACTAGAAACTTACTTCTCTACGTCTTCCCTGCTTTTAACTAAAGCGAAACCCTCTCCATGTGGCCGTCCTCTCCTGATGATCACGTGATCAGAACGGCTCTCCTGCCTGGTCTCACGTGACGGTCACACTTTTTCCAGGCTCGTGCTGCCTCTTTGGCAACCACAGCCTGCTCTTCCATTGAAAGCTGTGCGAAGGAAGTGCTTTCCATTAACTTCCAATTTATTCCTTTCCTATTGCGATTGTAAAATGAGCAAAAGGAATGTTAAGAACAGAATTTTAATGTAATTCAATTGAAAAGGTTTGTTCCTCTGACAAAATCACGCTGCTGGGTAACATTCGTTTTATTAAAAGAGAATCTGTCAAAAAAGCAAAGCAATTTGAGCTACAGGAGAACTAAGCTTTATGGATAAGATCCATTCCACAGAAGTTGTATAGAAAATATTTGTATATTGAATCCCTTTTGCTACTGATGTTTATTATAATCTTAGAGGTATACTCCTAGAGAAAAATACTTCTGTTTTAGCATTTCATTGTAAAAATCACACAAAGGAGCCCAATATTCATTCTAAGGACTATTTTGCATTTGTTAACATGCCATTTTGGTACATCTAATTTCCCTTCATTGCTTGTGCGGTGTTAGTCAAGCCAACAAGCAATTGAGCATGATTTTAAACATGTACTCAGTACAAAGTCCGTATGCCATAAAACATGCAATGGCTGATTTTCACTTCATTCTTACTGACCTCAAAAATGGGACTGTTCTGATAGCACATGGGCTACTATATCACGTGTTTGGTAAATAACTCTAGATGAATAAGCCTCATAGCTTTTCACACTCCTGGTTTGCATTTAGCTGTAAGGCTCTTTAAAGTGCTTTCCCAATAACTGATTATAAAAATGTTAAACCTTTCTTTAGTGTTTTTATGAGGCAGGGTCTCACTTATAGTCCAAGTTGGCTTTGAACTTACTAGTGGCCCAAGATGGCCTGAAACTCACAATCCTCCTGCCTCAGCCTCCTGAGTGCTGGCATTAGAGGCATGCCCCATCATACCTAGGTCAAGCCTTTTTCTTTGATAAGAATAATGTGTGTAGTACTAATGTAATCAGCAAGGTTCACTGAAAATATTTTGAAAGGTTTTGTTCAATGAAAGCTCCTAACACCATCAATTGTATCAAGTGGGCAAATACAAAACCAAAGAACGTATGCCTAAAATCAAAGCTGTAGCTGTTTCTTAAAGGTTTAGCTGCTAATAGACTGGCTCTGTGTGAAGTAAAATGCTAATACAGCAAATCTGTCTAACACAAAGGTAAATTTGTTACGAAGCTAAATGAAACTTACTCTTTGGGACCTGTCACTTGCTTGGGTCTCTCTTACGGCCTTGTGTCTAATTTTATCTCCTTTTTGTGAAAGAGGTACTTAAAAATTATAGGGGTTCCAAGCTATAAAGAACATGGTTCTCCCTTGCCCTCGAGATTATATCATTATAGCTTAAATTAATATATCACAGTAGTTTATAATCAGAGAATTTTCATGTACTTACTCAAAAAATGTTGTCCATCCAGTCTCATCACTTTTAGTGGCTAAAAGCCCACTGTTGCCGTGGTAAGTAAACAGCACTAGTTCTAGGCCTTGAGCAGTCATACTTTTCAAACATCCATTTGTTCCTATCGTCAGCCATATCACTTGGTTATCTGGAGACACTACCCGAACGGGCATCCGATTCGGATCTCGTCTAATTCGAAGAGTGTTGCCATTGCTGTCAGTCACGGCAGTGATATCGTTGTCATTGCTGTAGCTAAAATTGTACAGGTAGTCACCAGTGACTAAACTGACGGTATACTGGTGAGTCCCATTGACATCGAATATATAGAGTTCCTGGTCAGTTGGAGAGGCCACTTCATAGAAGTTCATGGAGTTAAGTAAAGGCTTATTCTTTGACACCGCCCGGATCCGAATATTTCCTAGATCTGCAATATACAGCGTACCATCTGGAGAAGCGGCCAGTGAGGACGGAGCGTTAAGTTTGGCGTCTTTGGCGTAACCATCTCCACTCTGGTAGCAGTCACAGTTGGCGTCGTTTTTGCAGTCACACTCGGAAGGTATCCCAGCCACTAAGGAGATCTCCCCATCTGTCGTCACCTGCCTTATTCTGTTAATTTTCTTCTCATCAGTTTCGGTGATGTACAAGACCCCACTGTAAGACACAGCGATGGCGGTGGCTGACTCCAGAGTCGTCTGGACTGCATGCTTCCCCACAGGATATTCCACTCCGGGCACCTGGCAGTGCATGGGCCGCCCAGCAGCGATGCGGACTTGACGATTCTCGGTGATCTGCAGAACTACGTTATTATCCAGGACATAAATGGAGTTATCCATAGGGTTAATGGCTAGGTCAGTGGGCCATTCCAGACGCACCTGAATAAAGAAAGAAATGGGCTGGTTAGTGAGTTACTGCATTGCATTTAGTTTACCAGAAGAATAAACTCAACCATACAGGGAAATCAGCCTAACATGATAGACTGTTTTAAAATAGTTTTTCAGTAGCCACAGAAAGATAAAAAAGACATTCTAAGTAGAGACAAACATTAAAATGCAGCATCCAGATAAAAAAGAAATTCTAAGTAGAGACAGACATTAAAATGCAACATCCTGAAAGATTTGCTTGTTAGCTTGTTATAGCCAAACAGCAAATGAACTTCTATGTAGTGAGTCAACAGATATTGCCGAGATCTGAACACGTATGTTTCTTACAGCAGCAATAACCTCCAAATGCCAGGACTTTCCTACATTATGGATATATTAGTATTCCATTGTGTTTTCAATCATGCTAATAGTAAAGTTCCTAATACTAAATATCAGTCATTGGGGACTAATCATAGTTTTCTGTACTACTCAAGGACCCAAAGCAATCAAAAGATTAGAGATTTAAACTGTTTTGTTCTTTTTTGAAATATCTGCATGTTGCTAATTTGCTGGTATTTTATTACAAATGCTTAGCATCTCTGTGCTAATTGCTCTGTATTTCACTGACTTCATCAAATGCAGGATTAAAGAAAATAATGTTGTATTAGCTCCCGAGTTATATTCAAATGGAACAGCTCTATCATAACCACTGTCACCCAAGATATATGCAGTTAATATGGTGCCATCACAGACTATTGACAGAGCAAATCAAGTCACGTAGAAGACAATGCTTTGGCTTGTATTTTAGCTACCTGGCTGATGTGCATGCTAGTGTCACAAGTGAGAGGTCTGGCTGACGTCAGGTCGTTAGAGCCCAGCAGAGTTGATATGAGTCCGTTTTGATCAACTTTTCTAATCATGGTGCCGTCAACAAAGTAGATCAATCCATTCTTATCAATTGCCATTCCTTTGTCAAAGAGAAGTGAGTGTTACTATTTCTTTAAAAATAGTTCATTTTGGTCAAACTCATACACCCATCATCAACTCGGTATGGGACCCTGGTGATAACATGGCTGACAGGTAGCAGGGAAGACTGCCAACAGCAACAGCATGAGAAAAAGTCAACAAAAGCATTCACAATTACATATGTAGTACCCTATATTTCCAGTATCAAATTATAATGTCTGTAAATGATAGAGGTTCATATTCTGTTAATCAACTTACAGTAACAATATTCTAACAGAAAGTGATAAAGGCCAGTGTTAGTGTTTTTTTTTGACCTTGTTACAATAAAATTTGCTGTTATGAATAATTCAGTACCCTGAGTACTTTTTGCAGGCCAATTCACAGAATAGTCACTATCTATAATGAAAAAATAAGGCCTCCAAACCTCCCCCCAAAATGACAATGAGTGGGATAATATACAAGTGAGGGCCCAATCCGACTGGTTTAAAAGCCTTTATCGCACAGAATTTTAGCCCCGGTTACCTCCGAAAATTCCTGACAGTGCGCACTTTTTCCCATGGCATAGAAACAAAAGTTTAACAGCTCTGAAGTGGGTAGGGGCTAATAGGGTTGCTTAGTGATGGCTTTAAAGAGGCCTGGGACTCATTCAGGACAAAGAAATTCCAGGACAATGAAAGAATTTGGACACTTCCTTGAAGTTTAACAGGATGTGACCTGAATAATGCAGAGTAGCTGCTTCAATCTTTGAAATGTTGAAAAAACAGTATGATGATACAAGTAATTCTAAGAACTTTATATTTACTGTAAAATCAACTTAAGACTCTAGCAGTTTCACGCTAAATGGCTTTTTGAAACATTAGACGGGAAACAGCTCTCCAGAACACAGCTGAAGGTAAAATGTTTGACTCAGCACTAAACACAATCAGGTGCTAACTGCATCTTCTTCTTCTTTCTTTTTTTAATAAAAAGAAGTTCCCAAATTGATAACAGCCAGTACCTTTGGGACTCATGAGCGTTGCTTCCACAGCCTTCCCTCCGTCCCCACACCTGGCTTCATCGAACGGAAGGCACTGTTCCCCCGTGCCCGCCACTGCTTCCGCATTTTTTGTCAAGTCTTTTGCTCCTGTAAGTGACTTCGGACGATAAATTCTGCGGGTGTTAGTATCAGAAACGTACAAATCTCCAGTGACCGGATCAGTTGCAAGGTAATATCGATGAGCTGGGTTGCTGCTGTAAAAAAAGATGATGCATTAAACATCGCAAGAGAGTTACACTGAATACAGGGGGAAATTAAAAGCAAAATAAAAGAGATCATGAGAAACTGATTAAACCAGAACCCATTATCAAAAGACCGAAAAATGAACAGTATATTTAACAATGACTTAAGCGACTGTGATCCCAGGTAGTAATTCTCTAATATTACTGTTTTTCTTTCTGACCTAGTGCTAAGAATACAATTTATTAACAGCTGTTCTTAAAAATAACAAAGAATGGTTGTTATCTTGAAATTAACCAATAACAAACCCTGGTGAGGCTGCGGGGGAAAGGAACCCTTCTCTACTGTTGGTGGGAATGTAGACTGGTGCAACCACTGGAGATTCCTCAAAAAACTAGGATTAGAGGCCCCTTTTGACCCTCCTATTGCCCAGCTGGGTATATACATGAAATAATGAAAATATTCATATCACAGTGACATATGTGCATCCATGGTTTTTTTTTTTTTTGAGACAGGGTCTCACTTTGTAGCTCAGGCTGGCTCTGAGCTCACTATGTAGCCCATGCAAGCCTCGAACTCAGCAATCCTCCTGCCTCTGCCTCCCAAGTGCTGGGATTACAGGCGTGAGCCACCACGCCCGGCACTGTGGTACATGGTATTGATTGCTGGTGGGTGTGGGTCTCCACACCCAGCATTGTATGTGGTTACTGGGGATTGAACTCAGGACCTTGTGCTTGCGAGGCAGGCACCGGAACCACTGAGCTAATCCTCCGGCCCTGTGCACCCATGTTTATAGCAGCTCAGTTTGTAATAGTTAAATCTTGGAAACAACCCAAATGCCCATCAACTGGTGTCTGGAAAAAGACAATGTGGGTTTAAAAAAAAAAGAAATATTATTGGCTATAAAGAATGATAAATTTGAATCATTTATACTCAAATGGGCATACTTTGAAGGCATACTCATAAGTGAAATAAATAGGTCACAGATATGTAAATACTGTATCTTTTCTCTGGTATGAGAAACTGAAGATATAAATGAGTTCTAAAATGTAGGATAGATATTGTGAAGTAGAAAATATTCAAAGGGAAAGGGGGAGGGGTAGGGAAAGAAGGGAAAGAAAACGTTTGATGATAAAAAAGAGGAAACAAAGCTCTATACATGGGGGTGGGGATTTGTAGGGTGGGCAGGACCATGG
>PVIC010011541.1:0-41250 GCA_004025085.1 Thryonomys swinderianus | reverse complement strand
CCGGGGATTGAACTCAGGACCTTGCGCTTGCGAGGCAGGTGCCGGAACCACTGAGCTAACCCTCTGGCCCTCTTCCTGCTTTTTAAAACTGTATAATATTTCGTTTTTCCCCACCTATTTATCCATTCATCTGTGGATGGACACTCGGGTTGCTTCCCTCTTTTGGCTGATGCTGTCATGGACATTAGTACAAATATCTCTTTGAGACTGAAATTATTAAAAACTGTTAAACAAGAGGCATGTGTTTTCCTTTTCTCTAGGATCCACAAGTCAAATAGTCTGTCCATCTGGGTGAGAATGAGCTAGGGCTTCACGCAGGAACTGCGTTGGCTGAGCAGAGCAGCAGAAGGGCTAAGGTGGGCTGGCAAGAGATGGGCTCCTAGTAGGAGAACTTCAACTTTAACTCCAGCGAAGCAGAAACCTGTCCGCTGATGGTATTTTTAAGGAAGAATTTTTAAGTGAGAGAAAGATTCTACCAACCATAGACTGGCAGGCCTGGCTCTGAGGGCTCACTATTTTTCTCCCAACAAGCTCATTTTATTTCTAGATTCTCTAATACACTCACCTTTGAGCTGGGTAAGGGATTTTCTTGTTCTTACAAATATATTCTTTTGTTAAAAATCAATATGTTTCTTTATTTTTATTTTGGGTTTAGAGGAATGTTTTGTTTTTGTCTCTGAGGCAAAAAACTGGTTAGAACCTAATGCTTACAAAGAATTTAAACACATTTTGTTTCCTTGGAAACTAGACCCTATCTGTATCCTGCTGGTTGCATACATTTCCCATAAATTAGTGGCACCTAGAATTTTATTTATTTATTTATTTTCTGTCCTCTTCTTCCTCTTCCTCCTCCTCCTTGATTCTCTCTCTGTCTCTCTGTCTCTCTCTCTCTCTCCCTCTTCCTCTCTCTCTCATTCTATTTCTCTCTGTCTTTCGCCTTGTGATACTTGGGATCAAACCTAGGGGCACTCTACTACTGAGCTACATCCCCAGTCTTTTTAAAAATTTTATGTTGAGACAGGGTTTCCTCAAGTTGCCCAAGCTGAGCTCTAACTTGTGATCCTCCCGCTTCAGCCACTCAAGTAGCTGGGATTAAAAGGTGTGCCACCGTTTCTAGGCTCATTCCAATCTCTTGACAGTGAAGACACCCTTGAAACCCAAAGTGTCTGGTATTTGAAGCACATTCAAGTTGTTAAAAGCTCCTGTGTTGCCCAGGATCTGGCAGAATTTGATGTTAGCCATCAATACGAGGTGAGGGAAAGTGTGTGTATGTGTGTGTGTGTGCGCGCGCACATGCACATAAACGATGGAAAAGAAAATCAGGAATTAATTAAAACTGAAGTTATTAATAAGTTCTAAAGTCATTGAAGGGTTGGTTGGTGGAGCGGGCAGATGTTGCTATTGCTCAGCCCTGATTTCCCTGCCTTTGAATTACAGGAGAGTAGCTAATCTTTTACGCCAATGCTGCTTGCCTGTGTTGATAAATGTGATTAACAACTTTAAATTCACATACATTAGAAAATGCCTTAGAGCTGCCAGAAATGCTTGTGGCCACCCACACTTCACAGCAAAATAAGAAACACAAGTTCCAGGAGCCTAGGATTCCTAGACTCTTGAGATATGCTTGTCTCCAACTTTGGTTTTTAAGTTGGTTTCAATTCAAACACGAAGTACTATTGTTAGAAAGCAGATTTAAACCAACAACTGTGCAAACAAAAACAACTGAGGAAAGTGCTTTTTGTTTGTAAGGTCTGAAAAGGATGATGTCATTAGTCCTTTTTGGGTCTTTTTTTTCCCAAGATTTCAAAGTGAACTTATGAGAGATACTAGATCCTTTAGAAATTGCATTGTATAATCCCATGTTTGAGGCTTACCTTCAAGCCAAGTAAAAACTCAGGCTCCCTATAAATTGAATGAGGTGATAACAAATAAAATAGTATTCAGAACAGTGGAAGAAACTCAGCTTAGTGATCAACTTACTTTGCCATGTGACCAGGGGCTTTCTTTTTCCCAAATTGCAGATTCACTATGGATACTCATTAGCATGTAAATTGAAGCAGGCCTCTGGGCTCCATGTATTGTCATCGCAGGGAAGCAAGACTTCTTTCTTTGCCCAGGGTGAAAGATACCACCACTGAAAACAGAAGAGTATGTGATTTGATATTTACAGCTAAGGGTTAGGAGACTGTGGCAGAGAAAGAACAAGACAGACTCGGAGTTAAGAGTACACGGTCCTAAAGAGCAGTAGTGTGAGTTTCAAGAGGCAAAGCCATTCTTGTGGTATTGCTTTGAGTACAATGCATTAAACTGGTCCACCCAGTGGAGAGTTATTCGTTCTGCCTTCCTGTTGACTTTCCCTGGCCTACTGCTGCTAACTGCCAGAACTTAAAGTTCTTTCTCCATTACAAGGTAGCTAAAGTGGGCTCCATTACATGCAACAGAAACAACAAAAAAACTGCGGAGCATTAAATTTGTAGGAAAGATGCTGATGTGATAAAATTCTTTGGTGCTTTGTGTTGTTTCATTTTACCATCATTTATATCCTTCTGAGCTTCTATTGTGAAGTTATTCTTGTGTTGTATGATTTTGTTTTCTCTGCTTCCAGTGTGACTTCCCAATGTGTAGCTGATTTCTTGCTGACAATTTTTTTTTCTCATTTCTGCATCTAGGTAATATAAGTCAGAAGTCTGTAGCTTCTGGAATTAGACAAATATTTTAGTAGAAATCCTATATTTACAGCGGAACGTCCACAGAGATGGAACAGTGCTGATGTTTTCAGACTATACCTACTGGGGAGTTAAGTGCTTATCATTTGAATTCCATGTACAGCTATTGTTACTCCTACAGTTCATTCAGAGCCCTCAGACTTCGGTTGCAGTCTGACTTTTCTGAATAAATTTTTTTTTTTTTAGACAAGGTCTCACTTTACAGTTCTGGTTTGCCCTGAGCTCACTATGTAACCCAGGCAAAACTTGAACTCACAGCAATCCTCCTGCTTCTGCCTCCCAAGTGCTAGGATTACAGGCGTGAGCCACCATGTCCAGCATTGTGGTATGTGGTTCTGTGGATCAAACTCGGGACCTTGTGCTTGCCAGGCAGACACCGGAACCACTGAGCTAAATCCTTGGCCTGAAGGAATTCTTTTACATAAAGGAAATTCCAACAGTCATGTTCAATAATACAAGTTGCCACGTGTGTTTCTTTGATTTTCTTCAAAATAAAATGCATCAGAGAAAAGGAATAGGTTGCCTTGATCTAGAAACAATGATTTCACAAAACTTTTCAGTTTAAATAGTGCTTAGTCACTTATAAAGAAGAATGAATGTAATTTTACAAGTAACAGTAGCAGAAAAACAAAGGGTATTGAATAAAAGCAAAAATTATAGGCTAGGCTGTTACTTCTTCAGGACTGTAAAGAGCTAGCAAAGGGATCTGTGGAGTTTGTCTTTGCAGTACATTATTACACATGGGCTTGTTTGATGCTCAGCATTACTGGAATGCTTCCTACGGGAGCAGTGGAATAGCTTTGGAAGTGTGTGTAGTATTCTGAGAACCCAAGAGCCACAAGTTGCCACTTGAAAATGGTTTCCGTGACCCTCAAGAGTCTGGAAAGCCCCAAAGCCTTCTGTGCATAGCTGCACCTGCCACTCCGCCTGCAGGACCCCTGTGGATCAGCGCGTGTTGCAGCTTGTTTGTGCCCCAGGTGACTGTGAACCCAAGCAATTCAGTATCCAAGTCTGAAGGGTCAACACTTCCATTGTCATTAATAGGAGCAACTCAACAGTAGAAGGTGGCATTTATGTTCTGTTTGAAATGGCTGCTGAAAGCAAAGCAGGTAGAACAGTCTCAGTACCTGTGTATGTAGTACAGGAATAGTCTTTTACCTGCAGGAATAGAGGAGCTGAATTCTGCTCCATTTAAATTTTCATGTGTGAGTTTGTGAATTTACTCATCCCTCCATCTACCTAACATATTTCCCAGGAGATCAGATCTGTCAGCTTCAGGGGGGCCCAGCAGCTCTCCTTCCTAACACAGAACAGCACAAACCAGGGACCCGTGCTGCCTCTGGGGCCTGGGTTCCCCAGTTCCACGTTTTTGACTGTGGTAGTCCCTTTCTACTGATCTAAGCTAGTAGCTTCTGATTTATTTATTTGAAGATCTCCAATACTTTTTTTTTTCTGAAGTGAGGATCAAAATCGTGACCTTGGGCTTGCAAGACGGGGGTGCCAGAACCAGTGAGCTAAATTCCCTCCCCTCCCAAAACATATTTTTATAAAAACAAAATAAAGCTGCGATTAATACATATAAAGTTTTATTTTGGTGAAAAGAATTATGGGTATACAGCATACTTGGCTATGTATGTGCATGTACAGACACACTTGCATATTTTACATGTATGAGACCTATGTGGAGTACACACACACACACATATGCAACAATTTTCAGAAGGGTACATACCAAACTTTTAATAGTGGCTACTTCTTAGATGGAAAGTAGAGTTAAGAGTTGAGAATAAAAGCAGATTTTTATCTTTTTATATATATATTCTATGCACTTACATACACTGAAGTTTTTATAATAGCATTTTTAATGTGAATATTTTATATAATTTTATTTTTAAATATTTTAAGAAAAATATCTCAAAGTTCACTTTTATTAGTCTTTATAATGTTATTCTTTGACTTTATGAATATAACAAAATAACTTACTAAAAATGAATCTATCTTATTGGATAAGGAATATATTTTATAAATATATTCATAGCATAATGCAAGAAATCTGTAGTACATTAGAGGTTTTCTCCTAATTCCTTTTTGCCAAGAAATTAGTGAATTTCATGGTACCCAAGATCTAATTGCAGTTGAAAAGAAATATGCTTGAGTTCCTCGTCAAGCAAACTTTGGGACATGGCCAATTTTCGTTAATGTCCTAAGGATTCCATGTCTTATGTTGTCTTTATTAGTAAACTAAAACAATCAAACTGGCCATATACAGTTTTTAGGATCTTTTTAATAGATAATAGTGGCCAAAGAAGTTTTAACACAAAAGAAAATCAACTGCTCTTCCCAATACCTCACAATTCATTTTGATACCAAATATAAAACCACAGTCTGTCAGATACAGAGATATTTATTAAGAAGCTTCAGGAGCTAAGGCTGTGGCTCAGCGGTAGAGCAGAGCATAGGCCTCAGCATGTGTGAGGCTCTGGGTTCACCCCAGCAACAGAAATAAACAAGTAACCAACAACAGACCTATACCCAGGTCAGTTCCTATAAACTGTATGCAGCCTTTAAGAAGTCCCAACTCTTTGTTTTGCTTTCAGATGTTTCAACCACAGCACTATCATAAAAGGTCCACCTGAGCTTGAAACAAATACTGAGATTCCAAATGCAGAAACAGTGTCATCTACCTTATAGACAGTGTCATCAGGCAAGCAGAGCCCTCAGAGCTCATGGCTAGATGTGAGCTCATAAAGGAGTTAGACTAAGCCATTATCCCAAGACAGAGAGGTAAAAGATTTCTCCCAATGTTATATGTCAATACTTGCACCAGCCTGCATTTGTCGAGTACTTTCATTCCACAAAACCTTCTAGTCAACAGTCAGGACTTCCATTTCTGTTGCGAACAGTGCTAGCTGGAGGCTGTTGACTGCGATGGTAATAGCAGGATTTGTACCAGTAGACCCTGAAGCATAGGGTCTGTTTTTAGAATGTGAGGTAGACTGTGTTCTTGACTTGGAATGCTTGAATAGATCCTCACAGCCCCTGTGTAACAGCTTCCCCTAAGTAACGCGCACAATATGGCACCATAGATGCTCAAGCATTTAATTACAGACAAGTAGTGCAATTAGCTGTTCTTGTGTTCTCGGTTTCTTGAATTGCAGCTAATGAAATACAGCCTTGTAAGTGTAGTCATAATGACCCATGTTTTCAAAAATTCTAACAGTGGAATAACAGAGAGCATGTATTGGATGTTTATGCCAAGTCTTGCCGCAAGCATTTTCCAGGTGTCAACCCACACAGTCTGTACTGCTTTTACCTTCCCAGGCACACTGTAACCAGTCGTTTGATAATGAGAGATCACAACTAAGTTCAAGTTCTTGTGTCTGGCTTTGACCTGTCTCTCTGTTTTAGTGCCTATTCCCTCCTCTCTCCAAGTACACTGCCATGGAAGACTGTACAGGTGTTTTCTGGGTTCTACCACTTCTTTTTCCCAGCCTAAATTTAATCCCTGCTCTGTGAACTCACTCCACATTTCTCCTACTCCTCTGTTCTAGAGCTTGTTTTAGGTTTATATAGGCTCAGTTTATATAGGTGTGTGTGTGTGTATATATATATATATGTGTGTGTGTGTGTGTGTATACCTAAAAAAATCTAAGTCTGAAATATTCCAAAAACCTTGAAATTTTTTGAACATCAACATGATATCACAAGCAGAAAATTCCACACCATTCAAATGTTTCATGCCAAAATTATTTTAAAATATTGTATAAAATTACTTCAGGTAATATATATATATAAAATGTATGAATGAAACATAAGTGAATTTCTTGTTTATACTTGCTTATTCCTCTCCACAAGATATCTCACTGTAAATATATGCAAGTATTCTCAAATTAGAAAGGGTCCAAAATCTGAAATACTTCTGACCTCAAGTATTTCAGATAAGGGGCACACATCCTATAATTACATGTCCCTTTGTGAACCCATTGTTCCAAAAAGAGCTGACAGCCTGTATTCTTTGAGGTAGCTAGTCTAGAGTGCCTTTTACAGTGTAGGAATAAAAAAATATTTATTAAATTAGACCTTCACAGTTGGTAAATGCCCTTTCCCAAAGTTAGTATACTCCTTCGGTTTGTGAACGGGACATCACTCACCCAAGACATTATGAAAGTAGATGAACTCTCCAGTGGCTGTTGTCAAGAACCTGTCTTTAGCAGTGAAATGTTGCCCAAAGGTGGAGCAGGGGCTGCCTATCTCCTCTGCCTTTCCTTAGCCTGAAGCCCACAGCTGCCCATGACTCATCCCACAAAGCAGAGGGTTGTGCTGGATTTGGAAGCTCAGTGCTTGCTAACCACAAAAAATAAGGGTTTGTGATACCATTTAAGAAAACTTATCCCACGAGTCCATGTATTTCATTAAGGCATTGTTTTCAGAGGCCCACTCAACCCTGGGCCTTGACTCAGACTCATCGTCAGCAGGATGACTTCTTCATGGGAGGAAGTGAGGAAAGGGAGAATTTACAGGAGGTGAACAGAGAAAGCTGGATGAGATTCAGGGTCCTGGAATTAAATCTCTCTTCTTATTTCTCACTGACACAGAAAGTCTCTCTCCAGTGAACCCATCAGGACCAGGGCTTTTCTTTGTTGGTAGGTTTTTCCTAACCTTACACTGGAGAAGTCTGCAAGGATACACGTGTAGTCTTAACCTTGAAATGTCTAGTTATTCAGTTTCAAACTCATGGCTTCCCACAGCAATCTACACTCTTCTTTAGAGTGAAGGGCTGTTACAACGTCAATGTCTGGTTCACTCATTTACTTATTCAGCAGACACTAGCTGAGCATATCCTGGCCTTTAGGGGGCTCACAGACAAATGAGAGGTGGCAGTCCTAGGATTCTGTTGAGGAGAAAGTAGAAGGAGAATGAAAGTACCAAGTGTTTACTACTCAGCCCCTCTCTGATGCTTACCGTAAATTCTTTCTTACTGGAGGATTCAAATATTCAAAAGCCCAAGGTTTTCTCAACCTCCTCTTTACATTCTGCATTTTATTTCCACAATTCTTTTACCTTTACCTCTTCATATCACTGGCTGTGTTATTTAGTTTGCTATCTTCCTTTGCCAGATTAAATATTTATATTGATTTAATATGCATTCTTGTTGAAAAGAGCAATATGAATGTTAAAATATAACATTCATCTTTGTTTTTCTTGAGATTACCTGTGTGATCCTTACAGTTTACTGTGGACATTTCATGTTCATGGATACCACAGAGAAAGAAAACTGACATCGTCTGACTTAGCATTTAGGTCTCCAGGTTTGGGTTAGTAACACTCAGGCATTCTACTTCTGGTAAAGTAGCCATAGCCAATAAGGCTTGACTCCTATTGACTATGCAGAGTATGTTAATTTATTGTGATTCATAGAATTGATTCCTTGTCACATGATTGCCTGTCCAACTTTCCTTGATAGTAATTATCCTAGAAATGCAGTCTTCCCTCATGTAGGCCCTAAAATGCATATTATGTAATTGTATGGCTCCCTTAATCCATCAGATTCACAGAGTGTAGAGACCAGCAAAACCTATTGCTTAGGGTGTGATATCACCTGAATTTGAATGATGACTTGTGCTTTAGCATAGACAATTACATGCACAACAATTTTTTAATGTGCTATTTTGGTATTATCCTTTCCCATTTTCTCTTTAGAATTGCTTTCCATAGTATTGAACCCATTACCAATTATTCAGTCACGACAGAGATAGAGACGGGGTCTGTGTCTGTGTGTCTGTCTTGAGCATCTTCTTTTGGATCTTATTAGTCATGGAAAGACCTAACCCTGATTTAAAATGTTTTCCTCTTTTCTGTGAAGTTTTAATCTGATTTAAATAGGATTTGTCAGGTAAGATACACTCTTGGTTTTGGTGGCAAGGGAACCAAGGAGGAAGAGCACCCTTCTTGGTTTTTGATAGACTGGCAGCATTTTTCCTCTGGTATGTGCCAGAGCTGAAGAGCCGGTTTGAAAAGCGAGGATTTATAGGAAATCCAGCTGTGAGTTTTCATTTTTTCTCTTAGAGCTGGAGGCGGGGCCAAAACCAACCTCAAACGAGGCACACCATTGATCAGGCTAGAACGCTGTGGACCAGCCTCACAGACAGCCGCTAAGCACAGAGGAAATATTAGCTGACAGAGATAACGACAAGGAAACACTCAGTAACAGATGCACCATCTGTCAGTTCTGAGGAGCGGTTTCAAGAAAGCAGAAAATGAAGTGAAGGGAGTGGTTTTGTTTCAGAGGCACAGCGCAGCTTAAGGACATTTTAAGCAAAGTAAGTTTGTGTTTCCTAGAGAAAGAAGTCGTTGTGGCGGGATAGCAGTTACTTCCTATTTGGACTGTGAGTTTTGTTCTTGATACATAAAGTTTTCTTTGTGGTGGATTTGATATTCAGAAGAATATTCTTTAACTAGAACTTGGTTTCAAATGAAACAGCAGTGCTTGTCATTTGCTTTAATCACATTGAAAATGTTGAAATTTTACATAAAGATTTATTTTACCTTTTAAAGTTCAGTTGTTTTATTTCATGCTGTAGACACATAAGGACTTCCTCCTCAGATTACAGATACAGATAAGGATTTCCTCCTCTTCTTCCCTTCCTTTGTTCCTGTCTTCTTCCTCTCTTCTCATCCCCCACTCTTTTTCCTTGAATTGTGGGGAAAATTAATTGTATCTTTTTTCAAAGAAAATTTAGTGAGAAAAAGGCCCACCTTTCAGATTTGAAAAGCTGTCAGAAAATAATGTTGAGTTGTTTAATAGGTGACTTAAATAGCTATGAATATAACCTCAAGTTCCTGTGGACCTTGTGAATAATGTTATTGGTGGTAATGTAAATTTTAAAGGAAGCTGCTTCAGCGTCTTTCTCTAAAAGTCCACTACTTTCTTGCAGAACAGAAACTAACTTATGAAACACTCCTGCTATTTATGTTTAATACATTTTCCAAAGTATTGGTTTTCAAACAAAGTTGGGCTTGAGCTATATGTACTGTATATATATGTTTGTTACTTCTAGGTAGCTTGCATTTGATGGCAGATGTCATAGGTTTTATGAGGCCAGGATTTGTGTAATTCTAAAGGAGATAAAGCAATGATTTGGAATTATGAGATTCTACCAGTGATAACAAAAAAGTGTGGAGGATCACAGGAGCCTTTTTACTGGAAAAAGATGATTTTCTTAGAATTTACCCAGGCCAAAAAGGACTTGTTTTGTAGCTGCATTAACAGGCTGTCTAGTCCAAACCAGAAGTGGAAATACTGGCTGTAAACCGGCAGAAGCAGAAACCACTCAGTGTTATGGCCCGATATGGATGTCAGAGCTTTGTAGCATGTGTGGGAAAATGGCCAGGGTCCAACGTCTGGAACCGTTTATCTCTTGCTAGAGTCCAGAAGACAACTGTTTTATGCATCTCACAGAAATTCGCACTGACTGATTTCATTTATGTGGATCGAGTGCAGTGACAGATGATGACGACAGCTACACGTGGAGGGAAGTATTGATCTATAGCTGTTTTTCTGACATCCTGCTTTCATTAGCGTCCCCAACACCTTGGATGAGAGTGTACTGTTGCTGACAAGCATATGGTTTCAGCAAGACCCTTTGCACGTGTTTTGTAATGAATGCCATATTTATGTCTTTTCTCATTGGGCAAATCAGAAACCATAAGTTAAAGATTTAACCTCGCCATGTTTTCAGTAGCTTTGACCTGTTTCCTGCATCCTAGATTTGAAAAATGAGAGGAAGAAAATATCAGTTGACAGAGATCCGTGTCGGTTCTGTGCATCGTAGGCAGTTGTTTATGGAGGTGTGCCTGGGGACACTGGAATATCCCAGAGGTCTATCTGCTGTCGGTCTGGAGGTCCGTATTTGTATGCCAAGAACTCAGATACCTGCCAGTGTATTCTGCCGGAACGAACCTCACATGGCTGGCAGATGCTGACACGTGACAGAGTGGCATCTGGACCTGTGTCTCTCATATGTGAAAGAATACATTATTTACCACTTCCTGACAGTACCCATGTCAGGCCTTATGGAAACATTTTAAATTTATTTCAGGGGCCAAGCTAACAGAAGCTTTGGATTTTAGCAACTACACTTATGGTGCCTAACTTTGTATTTTAAGGAAGATGCTTAACCTTTTATTAAGTACTTCTTTGCTTAAAAATAATTAATTCTAGCCATCTGTGATGCTGACACATTTCAAATATCAGAGTTACTTATATTTCCTGCTATTAATTTTTAGCATATGTGCCAATTATAAAACTGCCTATTTTCTTAAATAGTACTCCATGATGCTGAAAGTTCTGAATGATTAAAATAAAATTATATAGTCATAGTAGTGCTTTTATTTATAGTAGCCTAGACTTGAAGGTACTTGCCCCAATCTTTTTCTGTGTAAAATTTTTCTTTCATCTTTTCATCATAATTCCCACATTTTTGATTGACTGATGTTGAAGTTTTAGAAATTGAACGTAATGCAGTTGACTGAACACAGTTAATATGGATGAACATGTATAATTAATTTTTAACTTCCTAATATAATTTAATATTGTTGAATATGTGTAATTTTAACTTCTTAATGTATTGAAAATGGATGATAACACAAACTAAGGTGACTAATATTTTCTTTCATATGTCTATATCATTTAATAACTGCATCATGTAAAATATTTGAAAGTGCTTATCTTCAGATAAATACATACTATCTTTTAAAATAATTTAACAAAAATGGTTATACAGAAAGTATATGAAGTATTAAAAATCAAAGTATTTTTAAGTGATAAACACCATCGCAGCTTATTACAGCACAAAAGAGGTTAGAAGTCCATCTTCTCCCTAGATACCTACATCACTGTGGTACCTACAGATCTCTGGACAACCTCCTTCAAGCACAAGGCACATAGTGTGTCCAGCCTTGTGAAATGGGACAGCCATGTGTGCCACTTCAGTGAGTCATGTGATCTTGGACAATGCACTTGACCCTATTTACCTTACCCATGGTTCTTCTCCTACAATCCAGGAATAACTGTGCCTCACCATGTGAAGTGGTTGTGAGGGCCAAATGCTATCATATGCTTGAAAATACTTTTAAAACTTTAAAGCCATTTAAAGGCACTAATCAAATGTTGGCATCTTTCTTCCTGGAATATGTCTTTTTTCCTTACATGCTCTTGAACAAATCCTGCCATCTTTTAAAGGTATCTCTTACCACCTTTCTGATCACCTTAGAGATGCCTTTCTTTTGAGGTCCTAGAGGGAATTAACTGGTTTTATCTACAGTGTCCTTCCTGTCCTACCCAGGAATTGACTATCAGCAGTACACATTTTTTCATACCTCCATGCTTTACTCTTTTCAGTCCTGAGTACTGCTACATATCTTCTCTACTCCATTCTAGAACATTCCTCATTTCTCAAAGCAAGCTACCTTCAATATCACTAATCTCTGAACTTTTTTCCAAATACTATTCCTTTGCATGATTTCCTAGTGTCAATCTCTAAAATCCTCATATTTTATAGTTTGTTTTTTATTTGCACATCTTTTCCTCTACTTCGAGTCCTTGAAAACAGGCAAGCTCCCTTCTTTCATAAATTCCCTTGTGCTTACCATAGTGTCTTGTAACTGGTTAGTATTCAAGAAATGTTGTTCATGATACACTGTCATTATAAACCTTTTAATACACAATTCAGGTATGCATTTGTGTGTCTACTGTGTGTAATAACATAGGCTGTTTCTGATATCTCTGCAAGAAATCCTGCATGTAATCATCATTAGGTAAAAGATTAACCTACTAGTCCTAGCTGAGTCTAGTAACTATAGTAAGACAACCAAAAATTAAAATAGTTCCTTAACTGTCTCTGTTCAGAAACAGCTTGATGTATCTATGGCTAGATATGTTTTTGGAAAGAAAATGCAAACATCTTTTAAAAAAGTGGTTTGACAATATTTATCAAGGCCCTCCTAGGAAAATATTTCAAAAAAATTATTTTTTAAAATGTAGGCACAGCTTTCTAAGGAAAGGTCTTTACCATAGTTTTATGACAAATACTATGAAAAATTGCAAATAAGCAATCAGCATGATATTTTCTTTCTTTCTCAGTACTGGAGATTGAACCCGGCTGAGCACTGAAGTACATTCTAGCCTTTACTTACTTACTTATTGAGGAAGGATCTTGCTAAGCAGCTAAGTTGCCAGGTTGACTTAAACTTTGGACCTCTTGTCTGAGCCTTGAAGAGTGCTAAGATTATAGGAATGTGCCAACATACCGGGAAACTTTTGTAATTAAGATAAAATTTTTAATAACCCAAAGGTTTCTGCATCAATTATATATTAAGTATATTGGTACCAGGATCTCCTTTTTTAGTTACTATATATAGAACAAGGATGTACCTGGATCAATTAGATTTACTAACTTATTGCCACACTTTACTACTCTTCATTTTTGTTTGTGGGTTTTTTGTTGTTGTTGTTGTTGTTGTTGTTGTTGTTGTTGTTCTTCTTCTTCTTCTTCTTCTTCTTCTTCTTCTTCTTCTTCTTCTTCTTCTTCTTCTTCTTCTTCTTCCTCTTCCTCTTCCTCTTCTCTTCTCCTTCTCCTTCTCCTTCTCCTTCTCCTTCTCCTTCTCCTTCTCCTTCTCCTTCTTCTTCATTTGGAAATGTTGAAAGTTAGGCAACCTTCCAGGTCAAAATTTGAAAACTCTTTACAGAACAATAGTCTTAGTATCAAGAATTAGAAGATCCTGTCTCATTGATTTGCATTGAAAAAGACTGGCACTGAGAAAGGAAACACTAACAAATTTAAATTTTCTCTTGAAGTAAAATAAAAAAACGGTTAAAAAAGGAAAACTTGAGTCTACTTGTTAAATGACTATGAAGAAAACTATGTAAATCATGGAAGCTTTTTATAATCTCTCACTTAATCTGTTTTTACATGGAATAACTGGCAGAGTTAAAATCATTTTATCATAATAGTTCCTGCATGTTATATCAGGATAAACTACAGGAATACTAGAAATAATCTCCCAACAAACCAGGGCTGTGTAGTCAGTTGAACACTGAGCTGAGTTAGCTACTATCCATCATCTGTCTCTGTGTTCAACAAAGGGGGCTTTCTCTCTTCAGTTCCTGTATCAGTGCTTAAAACACATTCCCGTAGTAGTGCCACTCTCTGAAGAGCTCTTCCAAGAGACCAAAGCAAGAGAGAGTGGTGGGCAGGAAGCCTTTGCTCAGTAGGAATTTCCATCTTGTCTTAAAAGTGCTGAGAAACATTTGCTTCCTTTACAGTCCTTTCTCGGTGGTCTTGTTTGGATTCTGTTCTGTGCAGTGCAGAATAAGTGGCCCAATCCCCCTGCTTCAAAGAAGTCACTCTTGAGAGAATATATACATTTCAGAAATGAACTCTAACACAGTAACAAACATACAGTAGATAGTTTCTGAGTTGGCTGTACCTAGGCAAACATGCAATATCAGTGTGTACTCTCTGTGAGTGTAAGGGGCTGGAGGAAGTAGAGTCTTGAGAGATTGAACCACCAGCAAGCCTATGTCTTAATGATCAAGAATGTTCCTTGAGTGGCCCCGCTGATTCTGAGTGATGAAGAGAAGCCATCACAGGATGCCCTGCCAGATGAACCTTCCCAGTGGCTTCCCTGTATGTGGATGGCAGTGCAAGATGGAAGCTCACCATTTATCTAAGATTGGGCTGGGCTGAGCTAGTGAAGCCATAAGCAAACAAGAGAGCAAATTGCTAGCTGAAGGAATGGGTGTTCTCCAGGTCAGTGAGCCCTCGCAGGATGCCAAGGAAGGGTGTGAATGCTGTCCCCTCCAGCCAGCTCAGGGGCCCACTAGGAGACCTGCTTATTCTGCACCCAGCAAAGGAAAAAGCAAACATCTGAATTTGTTGCCCATGCAACTAGAATTCAGACTCACTCTGTGGCCTTACCAAAGACTGTGCTATTTTTTTAAAAAACAAAGTCTTGGAATTATGGGTTCTCTATTCCCCACAAGAAAACAATGACTTGGAAAAATGTCCTTAGAACTGTTCTTTCCATACATGGTTATTATCCTGTATCTTGGATCATTTGTACTGGGCCCAGCCAGTAGATGAGCTGTGCATATCATGGGAACATGCCTGGCAAGGAAAACCAAGCAAGCAGATGAGATACAATTTCTTGAATTAACCATAAATTACTTTATGAAAGAACCCTTATGTAACATGGAGGAATCCTGCCTGGTATTCTTTAGGCCTTGCAAGCTCTTAAAGAAACCACAGAATAGTTAAATAACAATAGTGGGAGCTCAGTTTAAATAAAAGTAGTTTATTTTAAACTGAGAATCAGACTCTAAATTAAGCCACCCTTCTGTCCCAGGCATTACAGAAGAGAAAAATAAATAACTTACATCTTTAGAGTTTGCCATTAAAGTGTTCTGCTTTTTGGTTTAATTAGCATTCACATATTTGGTGTTGGTATATTACTTCTGTAAAGGATATAAATGTTTGTCTTGATACATTTATCTTGTTCCAAACTCCACAGCTACTGACCTTGTATGTTTTATCTCCATAAATATTTATTGTGCATATACTATGTGCAAGTAGCTATGAAAAGAAAGCAGACCCGTACTGCCTTTCCAAGAATCTCAGTCCCATCTTTGGGATAGACATGCATGCCACTGAAGGAAGAAATGCATTCATGCTAACTAAAGCCTCAACACAGCGCTAGAGAACACTTCTGAAGTTTAACTGGAAGACTGGAGAAGCTTCTCCATTGAGCAGAAATTTGGCCTGGAACCATCAAGAGATTTCAGTAGCAGGCAGAAGAGAGAACTGATGCTTGACACCAAAGAATATGTATTTAAAAGCACAAAGACTTTACAGAGTTAAATGTGTTCAAAAATATATTAAATAGGGCTAGAGATTTAGCTCAGTGGTTCCAGTGCCTGCCTAGCAAGTACAAGGTCCCTGATCTGATCCCCAATAATCACATACAACAATATCGGTTGTTGTGGCTCACGCCCACCATTAATTAGTACCATATATTACAGTGCCAGGCTTGGTAGCTCAAGCCTATAATCCCAGCACTCGGGAGGCAGAGACAGGAGGATTGCTGAGTTCGCGGCGGCTTGCCTGGGCACCATAGTGAGCTCAGGGCCAGCTTGAACTACAAAAGCGAGACCCTGTCTCCAAAAAGCAAAAAATAAAAAAATAAAAATTATGTGAGGTAGTGATTCTAACATGTAATTTAGGATACTCCGAAAAAAAATAGTGAATCTGAGATGAATAGGTCCAATGCAATAATCTATACATTCATTCATTCAGCAAACAATAATTGGTAAATGCTATGTGTCAGGCCATCTAGACTATCAAACTACAGTAATAAACAGGAACATGATGTCTCCTGTCTTCATGGAGCTTGTATGTTAAAGTGGAAGACAGACTATGACTAGCATAAATAAACTGTGTTTACTGTAATGTTATGGTGTAAGGATGGAGAATGATTTGTTTGGCTTAACCCTGGCTTGTGTATTATTTTGGCAGGCATACATTAGCACTTATTGTTTGAGTAACAGTGTGTTGAATACTGAATAATAGGTAGAATATGCTCAGTGATGGAGTAAAAAGAATACATATAAATATATGAGGTTTGTTCCTTTATCGGTTTTGAGAGAATGAAATGGCATAAATATTTACCTCTGACAACAAGTCTACTTCAAACAAGTTTTATTGGGCTAATTTTTTTTTGAGACAGGGTCTCACTTTGTAGTTCAGGCTGACCCTGAGCTCACTATGTAGCCCAGGTAAGCCTGGAACTCAGCAATCCTCCTGTCTCTGCCTCCCAACTGCAGGCGATACAGGCTTGAGCCACCAAGTATTAGGCTAGTTCTTAAGAGATGCAAGTATTTGAAAATTACTCTTGCACCAGAGATTACTTTAACTCATCCATCATTCTGTTTCTTTAAGAGTAATTAAATTTCCTCTTTAAAAAAATTTTTTTATTAATGCCGGACATGGTGGCTCACACCTGTAATCCCAGCACTCGGGAGGCAGAGACAGAAGGATTGCTGAATTCAAAAAAGCTTGCCTAGGCTACATAGTGAGCTCAGAGCCAGCCTGAACTACAAAGCGAGACCCTGTCTCAAAAAGCAAAAAAAAAAAAAAAATTTATTGCCAGGCATGGTAGCCACATACCACAATGGCAGATGTGTTGGCTCATGCCTGTAATCCCAGCATTCATGAGGCAGAGGCAGGAGGATTGCTGAGTTGAGGCTTGCCTGGGATACATAGAGATCTCAGGGTCAGCCTGAACTACAAAAGCAAGACCCTGTCACTTATCTATTGAGCTAAATGAGAACCAAATAACTGTATTCTTCAATAATCAACTCTGCCTAAATCTTTCAATAAGACTGAACTTCCAACCAGTATGTTTTGAAAGTTCTTCATGGCATACCTTTTCTGTGCAGAGTGTCTAGGTGTAGTGAAGATACTGATTCTCTCAGCCTTGGGCTGGCTAAGCAGAGCCTGGAGCTCCAAAGGCTTCATTTAATAACATGGAGTTCCCACCCGAGTTCAGCACAATGAAATATATGTCATACTGTAAAAAAAAAAAAAGGGGGGGGGTCAGGCACATGCTCCTGGAGATGCCCCTGTCACAACACAACACTGGGTGGGTTAGACTGCACCCAGTGACCCCACCTTTTTTTGAGTATGTAGGTATCTTCTTTGTCTGGGGTTTTGCTCTTCATGGTTTCGGTTATCCATGGTAGGCAAAATTAAATGGAAAGTTCCAGAAATAAACAATTCATAAATTACAATTGAATTCTATTTGGAGTACCATGATAAAATCTTAAGCTGTCCAAACCAACTTACTGGAACTGTGAATTATCCCTCTGTCCAGCCCATCTGTGCTGTTCATACTACCTACCCATCCATCATTTAGAAGCTGGCTCTAGATCAAGTGAACTGCTGCACTAAGGAAGGTTTTGTACATGGGATTCAAACAACTATGGGAGTCTTGTAGTGTAGCCTCCAAGGATAGCTAAAGACTACTGCATGCTCAAACCAAATTTTGAGTAGCATTCCTAAAATATATCTGCCTTTGTCTGTAAATTAAATACTTTATATGTTCTACTAATATTGCTATCTCAAGCCATAAAGACCAAAATTTATCAAGTATAACTATCCCTATCTCAAATTGTTTTCCCACACACTTTTAAATTAATTCAGCTGACTTCTTAGCTCCTTTATATCTGTTCTCATCATTCTTACATTTTGGATGTAACTATAAATGGAGCCAGTACTAGAAGTAGGGCAGTGTCAGATCTATTTTTTTTTGTTGACTATTTATCGCCAGCAATTAATATTTTCTCCTGGTTTCTCTACAGAAATCTTTAAAGTCATTTCTCCATTTTGTTAGGGTTAGTTTGCTTGAAAACAAGCAAGATAACCCTATGATCCTCTCAACAGAGTATATACAGACAGTGCAGATGTATTTCTTTTCATTTTTCAGTTCACTGTTCTGAGTCTGTTCTACATTCTGCCTAATACTGACAAAGCATTATAGCACTAGAGAAGTTCTTTATTGAGATGATGAATTAATATCTAGTCCACAATTGAAAGTGTATGTGTTAAATATTTGAAATATGATGTTTAATCGTGATAATATGGCTGTTCAGGGAGCAACTTATTGGTGAGATTGCTAAACCCACCCTCAGAACTATAGAATTCCTGCTTATTGTCAGAAATTCCCAGCAGCTTTGTAATTTAAGCAAAGAATCCTTAAATCAGATCCTGATATTGAATACTGCCATCACAACTCATTTTTTAAAAAATTGTAAGTAAAATATATTCAGTAAACATAAATGAAATTTCTAATGTATTCACCAAGACCCCACTTTGGAGACTACTGCTCCCATATGTTATATTTATTCTTGTACTTAATGACAGAAGATACTATGTGCCTCTCATCTGCCAATCACATAGTATATATCATCACATTCTCCATTCATCTTCACAGCCACCCTCTTGAGGCAGGACTATGATTGTCTCCACTTTACAGATAAGAAAACTGAGGCTCAGACAAGTTCACTATTTTTCCAGAGTGTTGTTGCTTAGCAAACTTGGAGAGAGATTTGAAACAGGTCCCTCTAGTCTTAATGGTCACCTTCTTTCTGTTAGATAATTTTTAGTCTCATATCTAAAGAACTAAGCCCTGAGCAGTAACGAATTTTGAGTTCTTAAGACACTTTTAGGATACGACTGTGTGGGTGCCACCCAGCAGCTGTCTGGCTAAATGCAGCACCAGGAAGGTCGGTTTGTGTCCCTGCCCCAAATCTGGTTGCTAAGGGATTCTTCACATAGGAAAGTATTTGTCAGCTCCAGGTGGCTGCGACACCAGACAGGCTTACTGATAGTCACTGAGAGTTAGATGAACTCCAGCAGTGATTTCGTGAGTGGTGGGGTCATATTCAGCAAGAAAAACACGGTCTCCAGGAGGAAGTAGGCTAGAAATGTTCACTTGTGTCTTCACTGGTAGAAAATTCCCACATTAGTTGAATTACAGAGAAAGTGGATAAGTTTGTAAAGATGAAATGAGAGGTTACTGCAATAGTATTCCTTCCTTTGGGGGAACATATATTGCATTAGAATAAATCAATGTGTTGAGCCAGTATAATTAAATTGCCATATTTAATATGTTGGCAAAATTAAGCATCTTAATTGTTGGTCATTGATTGAAATCATCTCATTAGAACTTATTCTCATTAAAGATGATTATATCCAGATAATGTTCTCTTCCAGTAAGGAGGGAAGAACAAAGGAAAATAAATAAAACATAGTTTACTAGAATCTCGTAAAAGTTCTTGCACAAGAAGTAGAGAAGCATGGGAAAATATGAGAGTTTTTCTTTCTTTCTTCCTTTCTTTCTTTTTTACAAAATGAAGTTTTTCCTTGAAGTCCCTGAAAAATTGTAGTTCACATAACATGTTGGTATGTGTATGTGTTTATACAAGAGAGGACTGTCTCACCAGAAAAAATGTGAATCAAGTTCTCTCTAACCATTTTTCAAGATGACTAACAACATATATACTCTCCTTTCTAAAAAGTTCATTATTCATTTCTGATTTTTAAAAAAAAAAAACTGTTTTCACTTGCTTCAGAAGCCTATATCTGGTTTGAGATATATTTCTTTTCATCTTAATTCTTCACTCTTTTGAGTCGGTTCGATATTCTGTCTAAGCATTATAGCACTAAAGAAGTTCTCTATTAACATGACAAATTAATATCTAGTCCATATGGAAAAAAGTATCTGTTAAATCCTTTGACATGTCATGTTTAAGCAGTAGTCCACTTTCTACCCTAAAACAAGCTGATTAACCTATTTTAAATTTCCTTACAATAGGATCTCCATTTATATGACACATAAATCAGAAATTTTTTCAAGTTGATCAAAATACTTTTGAAAGTGAAAACTTATTCCCCTTGGTAAGGTGAATTTCATGATAGGATATTTCCAAAATGAATTTTTTTTTTTTTTTTTTTGAGACAGGGTCTCACTTTGTAGTTCAGGCTGGCCCTGAGCTCACTATGGTGCCCAGGCAAGCCGCCGCGAACTCAGCAATCCTCCTGTCTCTGCTTCCCGAGTGCTGGGATTACAGGCGTGAGCCACCACGTCCGGCACTGTGGTATGCGGTGTTGATTGTTGGTGGGTGTGTCTCCATGCCCAGCATTATATGTGGTTACCGGGGATGGAACTCAGGACCTTGCGCTTGCGAGGCAGGCGCCAGAACCACTGAGCTAACCCTCCGGCCCCCCAAAATGAAATATTAAAGGAAATGCATTTTTAAAATGGAAGTATACTCATGGCTCAAAGATGATGAGACAAAAATGCATTTGATAGACTCCAGCCATGTCCGTTGCCCCCATTTCTGTGGCTTTTTTTGTGTGTCAAGTCCACTGCAAGTAGATCTGAAGTAGTTTCTGAGCTCTGGCTTCTTCTACCCAGAGAAAACTCTTTTCTTCTTTTTCCTTGTACAAGTCCAAATAAGCTCAAACAACCCTTAAGCTCTCCTGGATCGTTCTGGACTAGTTAGCAATTTTTAAAAAACAAACATAAAACCTTGGCTTAACAGAGCTTTTTGCTTCAGCTCTGAGAGGGAAAATGTATAATCCTATTAGACTTAGTTATCAGTGCCATTCGGAATCCGGACTGCCTTGATAATCACCATGGAGCTGCAGAAGCCTTAGCGGGCAGATAGCTAAATTTAATTAATAGCAGAGATGACTGGATAAACCTCCTCATTTATTTTACTGGTCTGTGTACTTTTTCCTCCCCTGTCCTCCACATTAAGAATTTTTTTCCTTGTTTTCCTGCTGTAAGTAGCAGCCAACACAAACACAGCAGCAAGACAATGTTGAACAGCACAGCTTTGAAGAAGGTGGGAGGCTTCAGGCTCAAGCAGATCTAGATCTAGTTTTGAATCCTGAACTGTCACTGGCTGACTTTATGCTTCGTACTGCCCTGAGTGTCTGACTGTTCTTCTCCAAAGTGGCAAAAGGGAGATCCACATTACAGGGTCTGCAGCGAGAGAGATCAAAGGCCAGGGCCTTGTGCTGGTCTTTGTCAGAACAGATGTGCAGTAGCAGTCTTAGTTGAGATGACATGCTCTTCACTACTGTTCCTCACCTTCTAACAACAGTCTTGGATGCATAACTCTAACAAGAAAGCCAGTGTTCTCATGTAGAAGCTTCTGAAAAGCAGGAGACCTTTGAAAAATATTGTTTGATGATTGAACTTTCCCTCTTCCTTCTTACCAATAACAGTCCACATTTTATTCAGAGTTTGAGAACCCCGGCCATCCTGATGGCTTCTCTTTCTGCCCCTCATATCACCCGGTGCGATGCTGAACATTGGTAGTCTGTGCCTGATTAAAGTATGGGTAGATAAAGAAGAACATCATGTGGGCAATACTTCTGGCTATGTTCTTATGAATCATCTATAGTCTACCTTTTCCAGAAGGATTTCAAAAAGCTTTGCTGCTTTTAATCTATTCCCACGTAATTGTGGATGAAGATTAGTATTTTACCAGAAGGTCATGTTTTGGATTATTTCATCCCTGCACGTGACTACAGGTACCTTATATATCCTCCCTAAGCTTTAATTTCTTCTTTTATGTGATGGGGATGGTAATGTTTTAAAAGTCCCTGCAAAGATTAAGTAAGCCACTGTCCATAAAGCATTTAGCACCACAGCTAGCCCACATTATGAACAACAATAATGTAGGTATCTTTCAGCAAAATATTTGAACAGTTATATACATTATATTATATAATTATACATAAATATAAATTATATATAAAAAAGAATCATGGACTTTCTGAGCTTTATAAACCTTCCCTATAAAATTTATATCAGTGAAAACATTCCAGAATATATCTTTATGAGAAAAATAACTTCAACCTTCTAACAAATCTCAAATCTTCAATAAATTCCAATAGCAGGTATTAATGGTTATAACAAATAAATATAGGAATAATTGAAGCCAAGTTGGTAGGATACAATTTTAGCTACTAAGTAGACTGTCTTGTTTAGTAAACAGTGCAATTACAGTAAATGTTTATCTTCAGTCGGCTTACAAAATACCTAAAGCTTTCATATGCTCTTGAATTATTTTTCCTTTTCAATAGTAACTGTTTAGTGAATTGCAAGCAAGTTTTACTATGCTTGGCTGATAGTATGCCAAGAATTGTGGGAACTTCTGTGAAACAGAGACACTCAAGTACTCAGACTCCTGTAACTTAATTTCACAGAAAGCTGTCCGAGGCCATGTGCACTGAGAGCCAGATTGCCTGGCTAATTTACCAGCTGGGTGCAATCTGAGGTCATTTACCCAGACATTTTAATAACTATCTTATACCAACTGACTGGTTTTAAAAATGCTGTTTTATTCACCTCACAATCAGAATCCTGCCCATATTTCCACTTTTATTGGACTCAAATTATAAAACAAGGAAAGATCAGAATGTTATATTTGAAAATAAAATTTAAAAGATGGACCAGTTGAGGTTGATGTCAGGGACCAAGATGCAGCTGTTGAGACTGTGTGGTTTCTGGCAATATTTAGCCTGCTAAGTCAGAGACCACATTATGAAAATACACAACCATTTAGATTGGGGCTCAACAATAGTGCTTTCCTAGCAACTGAGTACACTATCAGACAAACCTTAATGTCCCTACACACAATATTCATGTGGGTTTTCTTGGATTTAATTAACACGGGCATGGGCTTTGTCTACAACCCAAAAGCCAGGGCATAGAGGTACAGTTTTTCTTTACTGGAGTTTGATAACATTGTTCTACGATGATACCATCTTCACTGATTTCAGGTACTGTTGGCTTATGGTTTGATTTTACAAATCATAACATTTTTGCACATTAAAGAGTCTTGGACTCCACCTTCCTGTTGAGAAGACTGAGCTCTGAGAGTACATCAAGTTTGTGCCCAAGATCACCCAGCCAGTGGGTCAGTTTGACAGGTCATCACTTTGGCCTCTCTTGACTCCCCTAGGAAACAGTAATTTGTTTTCTAAAAGACTGCCCTCTGATGACTCTTCATTTCTTGAAAAAAAGTGTATTTTTTCAAGAAAAATGTCAACGTTTTGGTAGTAACAGTAGACAAACAGACCAGATTGTTTCTAAAATTTAAATTAAAAGCATTTAGAAATTAACTTTCACTCTAATATTCCATAGTGATCCAACCATCAAAGAATCCCAAAGAAAAATACACTTAAAAAAGCAGAAAATCCTCTTGATATGATTTCATTATAGTAGGTGTTTATGTCATAACATTAAAACAATCATACATCATAAATTATTTACAAAATTCCAAGTTCTTAAAAACAAGCAGAAAAATGCACTGGAAAAATGCTAGGTTTTTTGGTTTTGTGCTTTTGAATACTTAGATTTTTTAAGGACTAAATAATTTATATTGGGCATTAAATAATTTATATTGAGAAATGGTTACAGTATTCTAACTATAACCTTTATTTTTTGTCATGATGTGGTGATGCTAAAAACTACATTTAAAAAGAAAACTTAGAATTTTTGCTTATTTCAAAACATTTTTAAGCAAACCACTTTAACATTATAATAAAACCCAAATGAGCATTAACTAGCCATGCCGAATCTTTAGCCAAATATTTACTCATCAATTAATATGTAGTCATCAATTAATTATTGGTTGATCACAAAATAACTAGTGCAGTGCAAAGCTTGTTTTGTCCCACAGGGTGTTGGGAAGCTGAATTTTACATAATGATACACTAATGGATAAGTTTAGAATCATCATTTTTACAATAGCATTCAAAATGATTTCAAGTAGGTTAAAGTAAAAGTAAAGTGAGCTCTAAAGTAGTACATTTCAGTCCATGATTTGTATTGAATGTCTACCAGAAACCCAGGATACTTAAGAGAGGCCGAAGGCTGCGCATATATGGGTGCAGAGAACCATTTGGGGGTCTGCATAGAGTAGTGTGGCTCATGTTGGTATATTCATACATGCATACAACATACTTTGATCATCTTCCAATAATTTCATTCCTCCTCTCTCTCCTTTAACTGGCCTTCTTACTGTATAATAGATTCCCTTCTACTTTCAAGTCATCTCTTACTTTTTAAAAATTTTTAATATTTTCCCTAGATTTCACATATTAAAGAAACCATGCAATACTTGTTTTTCTGAGTTGGGCTTCTTTTACTTAATGTGACGGCCTCTACTTCCATCTATTTTCATGCTAATGATAGGATCACATTCTTTATCATTGAATAAAAGCCCATCGTGTGTATATACCACATTTTCTCTATCCCTACATCAATTGGCAGGTACTTAGGCTGTGTCCACAGCTTACTTCCCTGACCTGAGCTGCAGCCAACATGGCTATGCAGGTACAAAGAACCATCTTGGAGATGGAGGAGTAATTGAGCTAAGCTGAAAATTATACTTAGATAAGATCTTATACAGTGTCAGGTTTTCTAACTTGGGAAATAGCTATCAACTGGGACTCCAGGCAAACAAAAAAATTCCTTCTTTGGTTTAAGGGAGATTCATGTACAGCAAGATAATTAACTAAAAGTGTACTGGAGAAGTCCTACTGGACAATGAGCAAAGTGCCCATGGAAGGCCTGACTTCAGTAATCTGAGAGGCAGACAGAATCTAGAATCGGGAGCTGTTTCTTGTTTCCTGCCAGCCACCCTTCCTTGTCCTCCCTGCCTTGCTTTTTTCCTTCCTTCCCGCCCTCCTTCTTTCCCTTTCACTTCCTCCTTCCCTTTTTTCTTATAATTAAAATTTGACTATATCTAGCTATTAAACTTAGTTTTAAAACATACCATCACATTGGAGATTCCAACCAAATTATACCTGATATGCCTGATATCACCCTCACAATATACTAAAGGAATAAAAAACAATCTTGAGTTGTAGCTCTTCCTTCTCATTTTATTGGTGGAGTTTTAGGAGAAAAGCTTCATTTTCAAGAGTCTCAACAGGTCAGCCTCAAACAATTACCACAAAACACCATTCAAGAAGACTAGCTATAGTGAAAAGCTAGACAGGGTAGATAAATGAGTTCAAGATCTGTCTTTGAGGTCTGGCAGAAGCTTTGAAATCCCAAGGCAAAAATGGAACAAAGGTGAGGGTTGGGAGTTCATATGGCTGGAGGATTTGCACACCTGGCAGGATGGGTAATCCTGGTCAGGCTGTGGTCTGATTAATCATTATTTCAGGACTGATTATGCTAGGTAGTGCTGGAGAAATCCTTAAGGCTTAAAGGTGCAGTTGGGTCTCAGTGAGATGACCGCTCCTGTTTGGGGAGGCATCAGTTCCTTCATGGAATCATCTTTCTGGAAGGCTCCGCTTCCTTCTGCTTTTCCTAGAATCCTGAGTGACTGCAGGTTTGAGACAATGACTGTAGAATTCTAGGCACTGCTCCAAGGGTTCTAGAATAGGACATTGTAGCAATGACCAGTAGACTATTCTGATAAATTTTGAAAATGCCTTCACCTTTCTTATTACAGTGTCTTCAGTCTAGAGGGAGGATGAGACGGGTTAAGTAAATTTAAGGCTAACAGACCTTGTATTACCACTTTTCAGACAGAAACTTAAGTAACTAACTTTCCTAGATGCAAAGCATAACAGAGATCTGACTCAAAGTTTGAAGGTAATAAAGCAGTCAGAATAAAATGCAGATAGAGATGCTAGGGTTTATTTTGCGTTTAGTTACCCATTGGCATATGCAGGCCCAGCCTCTAAGCTCTTACTACAATTTTATGAGACATTAAGCTGTGCGTGATGCTATTTTTTTAAACAGTAGAAAGCAAGGAACTGTAACATTTTTAAGTAACAAAAGAGAATCATAAATACAAGGCCTGGGACTCATTGCCTTATTCCGAATAGACTCTAAATATCAGTCCCAATAATCAGTAACAGTTAAAAAAATGGCTTTATAGTCTTAAACTGAAAATTCACATTTAAACTGAAAATAAATACAAATATATAAAAGATTTTGTGGGTTTCATTACCAATGCTGTGTCTTACCATTTGTCATTTTCATGGACTCCTCTGATGGGATCAAGAGCTTTCTTTTTATGGAGAGGAGAGAGAGGAAGGAAATCTTACCACCTGGTCAGGATCCCCTTGAGGCATCAGCCATTAAAGTCTAGAAAATGTCAAATTGCTTTTTTTTTTTTTTTTTTTTTAAAGACAGGGTCTCACTTTGTAGTTCAGGCTGGCCCTGAGCTCACTATGTAGCCCAGGCAAGCCTTGAACTCAGCAATCCTCCTGTCTCTGCCTCCCAAGTGCTAGGATTACAGGTGTGAGCCACCACACCCGGCTCAAACTGCTTTTTAAAGGCATCTGATTCTGTAAAACTGACAAGTGATGAAACAAACCTACTTGGTTAACTGAAATAGTTTTTTTTTAAAGGGAAAGAATATAAAGGCTTATTTGAAAAAGCTGTTTCAAAGTCTATCTTAGTGTGGTGCCTACTGCAAACTGGATGGTGTGTATAAAAACAAAAACAGACATAAAAGACAAAATGGATCTCAAAAATATTTCAAGTGAGGTTATGTGAGTTAATTTTGCTTATTTTTACTGTGCATATTCTTCTAAGTCATCCACACTCATATTCCCCTAATCACTAGTCATATACTTCCTGCTTTCCGGACATATGGTGGGCATTGAAGACTCAATTTCAAGTAAGACAGTGATCTTGGTCCTCATAATGCTTATAATCTTAAACACATCAAAATTTCAATCTCACTTACAAAGGAGCAAGGAACACAACTTCATGTCCAATGTGAAGTCCCTCTGTACCCATGTGTCACTGGTTACCTGGGCACTGAAGCATCATGGAGAAAGAGTGCTGGGGGCACATCCTCTGACAATTTCACCTACAAACCATGGGCCACAACTCCTTCATAGAGCCTCCTCCCAGAAGATGCTGTGGACAAATTGTCTGCCTACCCACCGGTTAGTTAGCTTAGTTTGTTGTACAGCTTTTTCTGTCTCTTCCACAATATTACTTAAATATTCTAAATTTAAAAATTACCATAGTAAAAATATCTTTTATTTAACAATGACCTAGAAAGCTGATTCATATACTATACCCAATTTATTAAATAACTTATACTGAGATAAATACAGTGATAGGAATTTCAGTAAATCATTTGGCTATCCAACCAATTCCTTTTGAGTGAATGTCAGGTTTGCTTTTCATAAATGTAAGGTCAATGAATTTGCTTATATCTTTATATATTTATAGGAAAGGTAAAGAGTGCAGTCAAGACACTGAAGGATCTCGTATTAAAACACGCACTACTCCAGTCATTACTGTGATGGTAATAACTATATCCAAAACTCAAGCCATGGCAGCGCCAGGCAACTTCCTCTCCCACCCTGACAGTGGGACCTCTTTCCACCCCTGCTGGCCTTTCCTGGCAACTGTCCTTCCAATCATTGCCAATTGCTTTTCACATCTGGCCAAGACTTTTACAGGAAGGGAAGTTTAGCCACAAGTTTAAAAGACAGGAAGTGATTCAATGGTTCCCCCGGAGGTCAGGTGTGTGGGCAGTGAGAGTCCTGAATTCCAGATTAGAAAAGTAGCTCAGATGGGAGAGTGACTAGGGTTGGAATGTCAGAAATGACAGTGACATAAGCGTTGTGATACTCCTCCAGACAAGTATCACAAAGAACTGCTGTGAATTGTTTCCCACTTACTGTCACAGCATGACTAGAAACAGGGAAACACCAATGTGCAGCCCAAGGAGAATAATTGTAAATATATAATCCAGAGCTTATAGGAGATTTCTGGTGAAATGTATTAGTAATGTAAAGATCTCCCTTTTCCTAATAGAAAACACTAAACCAGAGAGAGTTTTAAAACCTTATGATTTGTGTGTGTGTGCTCTGTGGGGTGATTAATTTCAGCTATTCTAAACTTGCTGACACTTTATTATGTTAGGAAATAAGTAAGTTTATGGAATATATGGTTAATCATATATAGCTCTGTATGTATATAGAAACTACACTTGACAGAGAAGAAAAATCATAGCATTGGACATCTATTCCTGAGATCTTGTATTGTATATTTTGTACTTCGCCGGAGAATGAAGTATTTTAGAAACATCATTTCTGCCAGGGTTTTAACTTAGTGGTTCCAGCACCTGTGTCGCAAGTGCAAGGTCATAAATTCAATCCCTGGTACCACCCCCAAAAAAAAGACAGAAAAAAGAAACGTCATTTCTGCTACTTTTCTTCAATTGTGGATCATTTTGTTTTAATTGTAGTGGTGAGGAGTGGAGCCTGCTAGACTTATTACTGAACTGTACCGCCCCCCCCCCGTGGAATATTTTTAAAACTATATATAGACATAAAGGACATGGAAGAAAGATTTGGAAAATTCAAACAAAAGATTAACCGTTGGGCTAACAATGTGACTCTTGATTTGTTTCTGAGTAGAGAGTTCTGTTTGCTACTAATAAGGCTCTCTTGATTTCCTGGGTTGAGTGGAACATACCCAGCCTTACATTTTAGTCTGGGGTTTGCTTCATTAGAAAGTGTTTCTTCCTGTTCCAAACAGAATCCTTTCTCTCTGAAACTTTATTTTGAGGCTCTTATGCAAACCGTTTGTGTTCCTTTTAATGTGAATGAAAACAAGGAGCAGAGGAAGTGTGGAGGCTTGGAATCTCAGCTGAGGCCTCGGGTCAGCGGGAGCGGTGAGGTTCCTCTCCTCTGCTGGCGGCCGGAAGCAGGAGAGCGCGCGGAACATCTGCTTGCTGCTCCAGATTCTGTGAGCCACTGGGACAGAGGCTTCCTCAGTCCGCCCAGCAAACAATTACCAGGATCCTGAGAGCTCTTTGGGGGCAGAGAATGCAGAGAAAATGGCTGTGGAGGGGAACAGAAAAGCAGAGGAAACTGAAAATGCCAGCGCTGGGGTAAGTGCCGGGTCAGAAGCACTCAGAGGGTAGAAGGAGCGAAGGACGAGCCTGGCTGGGTCTCCCTCAGGAGTGCTGGGTCTCGCCAGGACTGAGAGGGAAGAAGCAGAGGCAGCAGAAGAGTCCATGGCTAGTCAGAGAGAGACTATTCCAGACAGCGGAAATGGAAATCGGCCTCTGGGAAACAGGATGGGAGCTGGGGGGGAGGGGCAGCTCAGGGGACCCTGGGTTTAGAATAACTGGGGCCTGGAGCTTCTGGGCATTTGTGGGCAGCATAACTTCCCCGGAGGAACCGTGATCAGCTCAAAAATTGCGCGCTGGTGTGTGGTTTTCCAAAGTTTGATTTTATCTTGGAGGAATTTAAGAAACGTGAAGGATTCTAAGCAAGGACACGCGTGGTTGGATTTGGGTTCTGTCCCTGAAGCTGTCACTTCGCGTGATGTTGGTTGCATTCTTAAACACAATATAAAAACGATCTCTGCTATTTTATAAAAATATATTAAAGAATTTTTTAAGCCAGGATATTTTGTTGCTGGGCAGAAATTAGACTTCCTGTGATCTTAAACTACACCAGCGTCCGCTCTTGGTTATCCGTGTCTCTCAGTTCTTCAAAGTCAGACCTCTGGGTTTGTCATAATGTCACCCTGGCTTCAGTGGAGTCTGGATATTACTGCTGCTCAGGCAAGATTTTATTAAAAACAGATATTTAAGTCATCTTTCCAAAAGTGACATTTTTCATTTAAATGTACATCTGAGCCTCCTCAATGAAGGAGAATGCCCAAGAGCCCGTGGAAGCTACAGAACGATACTCTGAGCACATTAGTTTTCCTCAGATTTGAAGAAAAACATTTCCCATTAAAACAAGTATGCAATTGTTACATTCTAACTGAGTTTAGGAGGAAATATCAGACTCATGAGGTTATTTTCTTCTGGCATTCAGGTATACAAGTAGGTAAAGGTGAAAAGTACCAATTTCAGCTAAAAATAATGGCTTCAACTTTAAATGCTTGCTTTGTGTGGACGTAGAAAACTGATTTGTTCAACAGTTGTAAGCACCAATTGAAATTCAAACTCCTGTGCCAGAGATGAGGATTCCAATAGGGAACTAAACGCTCTTTGTTGTCTGAGTTTTTCATTACTTCATAACATCTCTGAAGAATATTATGTACATTTTACAGATGATAAAACTGAGGCTTTAGGCCAGTGGTGGTGAACCTGTTCCACAAGTGTTATTTTGTATTTCTTTAATGACAAAAGATGTTAATATATGAGTTGTTTTTTTCTAAACTAAAACCTCAGGATTCAGGTATAAATGTAGTGTTGGAACTTTGGGATAAACAATTGGGCTTTGGGTTGCAGTTCGGCATTAGGTCTCTAAAAGGTTTGCCATCCGCTTGTGGCTGTCACACTGTTGCCAGGGACCCCTGTGTATAGGTTCCTACTCAGCATTACTCCCATGGCCACCTCCTTCTCTGAAAGTTTTGTTTTTATTGTTTTTCTTTTGATCACAGTTGAGATATCTCAGTTGGATATCACCTATTTATCTGTCCCTACTTTTTACTTTGTGTAGTAAGGATGTCCATTCCTTTCTGCCAGGTCTGTCACTTTTCTCTCTTCAGAAATTGTCAGTGGCCGTCCATCATCATCATCATCATTATTGTGATCGTCATCAATCACGTTTCTCTATGCCCACACAGAAGCTTGTTTTTTTTTTTTCCTCTTAGTTATTAGCAGTAACCACACTGGCCACAACCACTACAAACCTGTTTTGATTTTACTAATACCTTTGCTAATATCCTGCACTCAGACTTTTACTCTTCAGGATACTAGTAACAGAGTACAAACCAGAGAACAATCCTAGAGAGCTAGGTCATAGAATGGGAGGTCACTCTGTGTGTAAGAAAGTTCAGGAAAGTCTTCTAGGAGGATGTGCTCAACAAGCAACATCTTCAAGGAATGAGAAGCTTTTCCCAAGAAGAGCAGAATGGCGGATCTTCTAGGCAGGGCCAGTTAGTTCAATCCAAAATAAATTCATCCTATATCGTACTTTTTCCTCTATCTTAGTCATAGCTGAATGGAGTTATATTTCAAAGGATGAAACCAGTATTATCATTCAAAGCATCCCCATATCTGTACTTCCCTAAGAAGTACATCACAGATTGGCTGACTGCCTTGAGGTTTAAACAGAGCAGCCCATGGACACTGAGTTTCCTCCAGGTCAAATTCAGGGAGATTTTGGGAGTCCAGACTGATCCAGAACCTCAGATCTGCTCATGAGGGGACCACCTGCCTTCTTCCAGGGCCCTCTAGACTGGAAATGACTCTGGACCAAATCTGACTTCCCAACATTATTCCAAATCCACAACTAGAAGGCTCTAAGCATCATGAGATTTCATGTCATTGCTTTTTTATTGATTAAGGCTTGGAATGTGGAACTCAGCCCAACCTCAGCCCTGGCAATAGTAGAAACAGGCTTCTCAAAACGAGTAGAACAAAAACTATGAAACTAGCTAATATACCCTTCAGCTTCCTTTAATCAAACCAGTAGAGGAGAAAGAAAGCAAGAAAACATTTTCAGGGGATACAAGGTTCTTTCTCCGTAGATCTTTGGCCAGAAACATTGTGGAGGTCTTGAGCAGGAGTAAGTCGGAGGGTTACAGTCCGTCCTGGCGTGAGATTATTGCAGAGCATGACAAGTACTTCCCAGCTGCTCCTCAGTTCAGCACAGATGGAGCACTCACTGGCTTCTGTGTGCGCTGCCAGCACTGTGGTACAAAGAATGACTCAGGCAACCTCTGCCCTTGCAGAGCTTGTGGTCTCGTGGGAAAAGCAATAAGAACATTCCAGGATGATCTCGTCATAAATACATGAAAGCCCAGAGATGAGTCAGGCCAACCTGGGATTCAGGAGAGGATGTCTTCACAGAATTATGGTAGAAGATGAATGAGAGTAAGTCAGGAGAAAAGGCACAGGAGGAATGTGACAGATAAAAGATGGAGGACAGAAAGCAGTCAGAGCATGTGTGTAAAATGAGAAGCACCAGCATGGTACAGTTGGATGTGAACCTCGAAAGTGAACATGGCTGGATCAGGGAAGCGCTGGAGCTATGATTCTGGGCTGGGACTTCTCAACAGATAGCAGTGAAGATGAAGGGTCTTGAAGAATAGGTTCATGAGTTGAACTTCAGAGATGGAAGGAAGGAAAGAAGTGATGCAGTGAGAGCTGCTGGGCTTATGTTGCAGTAGTCTTGGGACAGAATGAGGATCTAAACCTAGACAGAGGGAATGGAGTTAGGGAGCATAGACATTTGAAAAGTATATGTAAGAGACAAGTCTAGCAGATCCTGGGGTGTCATGAAGACATGAAGAATGGAGAAAAAAAAAAGAAGATCACGTGGCGTCAAATTCATAGAACTCTCTTCAGTTGGTTCATTAGTTTCTTTAACCAGGTGCTTCTTGTATAGCCAAATGTTATGAAATACAGTGTGCTTTCAGTTGAGAGGGCTCAAGCTCAGCTAGTATCCATGACCAGCAATTTGGGGTGGAATAGGAAATGTCAAATGCCCTTGCACATATCAAGTGAATTATTTTGTGAAATTTTTTTCAGTCTATGTATGATTATGTGTGCACGTGTGGATATGAGTTCAAAACTGTATGAAATTTATTTCTTATCATTGCTGAAGAGTGTAACCAGAACAATTGAAAGTTGAAAGTATCGTGATACCATTTTTCCATGGTTTTGACTCAAGTGTGAATCATATTCATATATTAATATTCCCTAGTCATGTCTCATTATCTTAAAAGCAGAGATTGATTCCTTTATGAGAAAATAGAACAGTATTTCTGTTATTACTCTCTGAAGACTAAATCTTACAGTTTTGTGTGCTTGAAATTCCTAAGGATTTGATGCAGAGGAAAAGGGAAAACCTGCTGGTGCTAGGAGATACGAGTGTCCGTCAGCGAGCTGACGGTGTGGCTCAGTGGCAAAGCACTTGCTGAGTCTTCCAGTCAGTGGGACATGTCAATTGTCTTGCTCCAGCATCTAGATACACAAAGACACCGCTGCCCATGGATATCTACACACAGGGTCTCTAGAGATGGAATCACAGCTAGAAGAATTATGTTTTCACATAGGAGTCTCTGGTTTCCGAAGTACTTTCACAGAACATTTTACCGTATTGATAGCATCCCTATGAGTTTGGAGGGACCTAAATATATAAAAATTGTTTTAGGTGTTGGTTTCCATGTCTGTAAATGTTTTCCTTAAATGTAATCATTCTGACTTTCAGTAAAAATTCACTTGACAGTAAGTTTAAGGCTAAGAACCAGACATATGAGTTAGAGTCTGGCTTCTAAATCCAATCTGGATGCTTGTACCTGACATACCATCTTTTAAGATGGAAAAGTCATATTTTTTACAAGATGCTTTCAGTTTTACTTACAACATATTTGCACAATACATCTGCATGAATATACGTTTTTGTGTGAGTATTGTATGAGAGACAGACAGATAAACAGAAAGACAATCTCTCCAAGTTCCAAAATTAAAAATTGGTATCCCATAGAGGACAAAGCAGGACAAAACTGTCACCCTTTTAAATAAGCCTCCAAAGTACATGACATTGTTTCATGAGCTAAATGTGAGTAGCTTAGAGGAAGAAGAGTCAGACCATTGGAGAAAACTAGGTAGCCTCAAAAAAAAATGAATACAGCACATAAACAGCAATGTGTACATACAAAGGGCTTTCTAGGCTACTGAATTCTAGCTCAAAATCACAAGCTTAAGAGCACTCAGATCAGGCATTATCCTGAGCAACACAGAATTCTCTCAATTTTTAAAAAGTTCTGCAGCAATATATACTTATTCTTAATTGTGAGGGAAAAAACCCTAAGGATTTGAAAAGGATTGCTTTCTAAATTTTCTGTACTGCATAATAGTTCTTTGCTTTTAAACGTGATTTGAAATATTTGATTGGTGTTAGAACTTTTCCAGTACTTCTCACACAACAGATCCCTAGAAACAGACCTAGTATATTTTCCTTAGTGAGAAAGGCCTTGGCCAAAGGCCTACCTGGGAGAATCAGAACCTCTTGATGTTAGTGACTTTGAACTCCACATTAACCCCAAACTTCTCCCGATCATTAATCCTCAGGAAGCCCATAAACGTTGCTCACAATTTCTTATTGTTCAGTTTTTTTCTCATAACATGGAAAAAATAACTTTCTGAAAATATTTCCCTTAATGAAGCCCATATGTGTGATACAGATTTCTTTCCCAGGTTCTGCTGTGTGTGGTTATGCTTTAACACATCTTTGACCTTGGGATTCCCACACATCAGGCACAGGGTAGCTAATGTTTTACTTATTAACTGGTAAGCACATTGTAAAGTATAATGACAAAACTGTCTTCAGTCTATGTTCATGCCCCAAACATAATGCCCTTTTAGGATAAGGGCCTCATTACCACCTTCAAAGTAAGCTTTTTATTTATGACCCTTGCCACATCTTGGTAAACAGCATTGCACATGCATGTGTGAAGTATGGCTTGCTGTGATACAGTGTTATTTAACAGAATGAGTCTTATGAGACTTTCTGTGAAATATAAGGACTGAATTGCCTGTTAGACCCTCCTCCTGGGAAGAATCTACATAGTTTAATGGACAGCATGTGGCCCAAAGTCTTTAGATGCAGGAACATAAGAGTCTAGGGCCAGAAGGCACAGAGGCCACAAGAAGCCCCAGCTGCAGGAGGAGCTGCTGAGCAGAGGAGAACCCTTTGACCAACCTTCTCACTCAAAGAGCAATCCGTTGGGCTCTTGCTGGTCACCTTCTCCAAAGGCTCCCTCTTACTGTAAGCCCGGGGGCACAGAACTGTTCTGCTGTCTTGGGTTGAATATAATAAAGCCTAGACCGGTCTTGGTCTTTCCTGCTCCGTTTTCTGACTCCAGATAAGACCTAGCTGCCCATAGTCCTGCTTTCTCCCAATGTGCCTAACAGTGGGCATTCATTTCAGAAGCCCCCAGTAGATGTCTGCTGAGCAGATGAATGGACAAATCCCTCCTACTTCTGAAGCCAGATGAAGAATTGAGTGGGGAGAATCAGAGACCATAAGAACCACCATTTTCTGTTGTGGAAAAATAGTAGTAAGTGCCTTTACCATAGTAACAGTAACAAAACTATGTTTCTGGTAGGTGGCTCAGCACTTTACTCTGGTATCATTATTAAATTCTCACCACAACTCTTTGAAGTATATGTGGTTGTTTAGGTCCATTCTACAAGTGTCTGTGTAGAAACTGAGGCACCCAGAAGCTACCTGCCCAAGATCACAAAGGTAATGTGAGTTGGCGCTAGAATTAAGATTCAGACCTTCCTCTGCACCACTTTCTGCCATGCTACCTGTCTTGCATCCAGTTAGTCCTCATAGGCCTGAAATTGCAGGGACATTTTCTAGACAAGCTGACAGGATTCCTTTAAATATTAATCCATAAAATTAAGTATGTATTCAATTAAAAAAACTAGTTTTATTTAAGCAATAGATATGCTGCTAGTTAAAAGCAAAATAAAATTAGAACTTTTAAAACTACAACAGTAACATTTACCCTGCATAACAATAAGATTGCTTAGCAGTGTATGACCTATAATTGCAGCACTTTGAGAAACTGAGGTAGGCGGAACACAAGTTCAGTTCTCGCCTGAGCAACTCAGAATCTCCCTGTCTCAAAAATAAATAAAATTACATTAAATTAAAATGGGCTGGGGATGTAGATCAGTGCAGAAATCCTATTTTTAATGCCCTGTAAAACACACACACACACACTCACTCACTCAATCAATCAGTAAAATTCCTTTGTCTTAGAAAGAAAGAATTGCACTTTTGGAGAATTGACTAGTTGTGTATATTGAATCACATTGCATTTTTGATTATTTGAATTATTTTGAAAATTATGTGGGTTCCAAGTATTCATCTAGTTATTAAAAGTAGATGTGGGGTTTTCCTTATTTAGTTGTTTGTTTTTTTAGTACAACCTTGAAGCTTTAGCAATCAAAAATATGAAATGCATCTTTGAAATTGTCTAAATACATACTCAGGAGGCCAAAGATAAGTGGAACAGCTGTTACTTAAACCCTCTGTTTTCCAAATACCTAAAATATCTAAGGAGGAAGAGGTGGGAACATGGTCCAGGATCTAACCTTGACTTTGAACTTCCTGACTTGGGTTAGTTTAAGACATCCCTTTAGCATCATTTAAACATAATTGTGGTGCATGAATAAACTTTTACTTGGAATTTCCTTTTAGAAATCTGCTGAGAATATAAATCAAAGCCATATGAGTTGTGTCTTAATCCCAAATGTAAAATAACATGAGAAATGTCAGCCCAGAAGTAGTCCCTAAAATACATTCACCAGGATGAACATTCTGTTGAAATTCCTTATTTAGAAGGAAAGCCTCCAGAGAACTGGATTTATTACTTGTAACTGATGATTGTAGGACCTTTAATTAATAAAAAGCTATTTTCTTAAAGCAATGGCAGTAAAATATTATTCAGCCATCTAGAATGATTGAAAAAAGGTCATCTGGTAGTGTTGTTTTAATTTACAAATTTATATAAAGACTATATAAAATAGATTGACTGCTTAGTTTAGACATGTATACCTGTACACATTCTCATAATAAAAGGATGAGAGATCATGAACCAACCAAGTTTTAATCTCTAAGGGAATCTTCCCTGTTGTCGTGGAGCTGCACATGGGAGGGTGAGGTGCAGAGTCACAGACGCGCACCAGACTCTGGGGAGGTTTCTGGAATGCCTCCGTTTAATGAATGCAGTGTAGGGCGTTATATAGCACAAGCAATGGGAGGGGTTTAATGTGACACGTACCTCAGTGGCTATTGGGGATTGGTCTGTGATTCCCAGAGGAGGGAACCAACACTGGGGAGGACCAGGCAGTCTCTGGCCATGGCGTGCTCTCGTTAGCTCAATGCTGGCTTTGGTCTCAACTTAGTCTCCCAAGAGCCAAGGGCTCTCTCAGGACATAGGAGACCTGCGTGTAGGCAGTTGGCTCAGTCAGACCTGGATTTCGCCATCACTTTCCTCTTCATTTTTATCTTTTTCACTTAAAAAAAGAAGATTGAAATTACAGTCTTCCCTTGGTATCTTCAGAGCATTGGCTCCAGGGTGGCCTTTCTACTCCACAGACATCAAGACCCATGGTTGCTTTATAGAAAATGACACAGTATTTGTACATAACCCACTCACATTCTTCTGTGTACTTTAAGTCATCTCTAGATGACTCATAATACCTAATGCAATGTAAATGGTTGTTAAATTCTATTGTTTAGGGAACCATGATAATAAAAAGTTTGAGTGTGTTAAAAGCAGAGATTTTCCCAAATATTTTTAATCTGAAATTGTTTAAACTCATGGCTGAGAAAAACAGGAATAACAAAAGGCCAACTGTATTGTATATCTGATTTTTCAAAATGACTAAGTATAGTAGTGTTGTTTAACAATCTCATTTCTCTTACTGCGATTCTTTTTTTTTTTTTTTTTTGAGACAGGGACTCACTTTGGAGTTCAGGCTGGCCCTGAGCTCACTATGTAGCCCAGGCAAGCCTCGAACTCAGCAATCTGCCTGTCTCTGCCTCCTAAATGCTGGGATTAAAGGCATGAGCCACCATGCCCGGCCTTGCTGCAATTCTTAAATGTAGCTGTACCTAATGCTGTCCCTTACCCAGAAGTTCTTGCCTTGGTTCTAACAGATTTGCCAGCCTGTATAGTATCCAAGTTTTAGGGTGTTTTTTTGGTACCAAGGATCGAATTCAGTCAGGACCTTCCACTTGCCAGGCTGGTACCAGAACCACTGAGCTAAATTCCAGTCTTCCAAATTTGGTGTCATCCCATATTTAGTATCACCAAAAATGTGCAACAGTGTCCAATTCCTCATTCTTTAGTAATGAAAGAACCTTTAGTAGCACCCTGCTAATTTGTTTTGTGTTCTTTCCCCTTTATTAGTACACTTGAACCTTGGTTTGGGTATGTGTATGTGAGAGTTTAAATCTCAGGTTTAGATTTTGCCACCATTCTGCTAGATACCAAGTTACTTTCACCTCTTATTCAAAATGATCATTTTATGTCTGAATACAGGGGATACTTGGGCCAACATGTTAGCGAAGACCATCACATTGACTGCATTAATAAATTTATGTCCCCCAGGCAGCTGGGCGTGGTGGTTCACGCCTGTAATCCCAACACTCGGGAGGCAGAGGTGGGAGGATTGCTGAGTTTGAGGCTTGCCTGGGCTACATAGTGAGCTCAGGGCCAGCCTGAACTACAAAGCAAGACCCTGTCTCAAAAATAAATAAATAAATAAATACATAAATAAATAAATACATAAATAAATACATAAATAAATAAATTTATGTCCCCCAAAGCTAAGCAGGGGATTCAATTATTCATGCAAGGTACCTATGACCTGACCTGGCCCTTTATTTAGAAGTGATTGTATTTTACATGACACATTTATCTGCTACTTTGTTCTTAGATTTGAAGAGGCCCAAGTAAGATTTTGGAACAACATATATTAAGACCTAAAACATATTCTTTAGAATTCTTAGAGGTCAGTTATTTATAATACAAATCCATCTACTAAACACTTTAATATGTTCTAAACTTTAGGATATTTTTATACTATATAACTGTTTAAACTATTTGATTGCCCATTTGTTACATGTGTAAGCTATGCTTCAGTTGATTTAACAACACTGTGCCATGTGGTTAGGTCATAACATGGCACAAATCATTAATATACATCATTGCCTCTGCTGAAAGAAGAGGGTCCAGCACCCAGTTCACTGTCCCACTTCAGTAGAGAGCTTGTTTTCCACCTTCAATCATAAAAAGCTATTTCAACTACCTGAACTAATTATTTATTTATTTAGCAGAACTGGGGATCAAACTCAGGACCTTGCACTTGCCAGGTAGACAGTGGCACCCCTGAGCTATAATAAAATCATTATTGAGTTCTATAAATGTTTCCTTAGTATTAAATTGAGAAAAATCTAGTTTTGATTGATCCAGATAGTACAGTTACAGAGAAGTTAAATGTAAAACATCTTGAGAAAGGAGTCAGAAACTTTGTTGAAGTTGGATCTGGCCATGCCAGACCTATAAGGAATAAAAGAATTGAAAAGGGCTCCTGGAATTTTTAGAGTTATTTTGTCCTAAGAGATCTTCCCTAGACAATGTGATTTCCCCTGATATCCTGAAACTTTCTGTTGTAGCCAGGATACCAGAGTTATAAAACATAAATGAGCTAACCAAATCAAAGAAGAGATAACCTGTTCTAAGTGAAGGCATTCAGGTATGTCTAAAAACAGGCACACAAAAAGTTTGTGTTCTTTTAAACAAGCATAATATTTTTAACATTTAAAAAGACTTCAACCAACGTAGGATGAAGGCTACTTCTCAGAAGTTAAGACACCTGACTTCACAGTACTGATGAGATATGCTCTGAGCAATTGCTCTTCCCCAGGCGAGATGTCAGCATGTCAGAGGATAAACACCCATGTACCCTGGTGATACCAAGATTTTGGAAGGAGTAAAATTAAAGCTTCCTTGCAGCTGTTAGAGCCTCCTCACCCAAGAGTCCTCATCAGGTATCATGGACTCCGTGTGTGTGTGTGTGTTTTGCTGGGGACTGAACCCAGGGCTTGCACAATAAGTTGCATGGACTCTTCTTTGTTCCAAAATAAGCCAGAAAAAATGAATCAGGAAGAGACCATCACCAAATTTTCATTTCCTTGTTACTCTAGATGATTTCTTGGTAGGCCAAAATGGAGATGCTTCGGCCAGTGCCCACAAATTCTGACCCTCTTTCTAATTGTCTGAATCAACTTGCTGTTCCCCAGTCTTGCATTTCAGTTGCTTAACTGTCTCCATCCTGAAGACTCTCTTGGGAGTCAGTGGTAGGCTGTGGCTCCACAACTTCAAAAGGCTGAGGATGCTCGTGAGCTCATGAATGCATGCAGCCTCCCTGGGAAATACCACAAGCGCCTGATGGGAACAATCTGTACCAAATGAAAAAGCAGAAGAAAGAATGATTCTGCTTCATGGAAAACATGAGTCAAAACAATCTGGTCAAAAACTATTTGGCTGAATGAACATATATTTTCTGCTTTCTTTTTCTTTGATATTGATTAGAGTGGGACAATCATAATTTTTTCATTTTAAATACCATTCATATTCTGCAGGAGTATGAATGCAGAGAATTGTAGTTATATTTCTGAAGAGTTCTCTTGCACAACTCCAACTGTATTTTCCTATTTTCTGTTGTGTAGTTGTTGGTGCCTGCAAAAGATGAGCGGAGATGATTATTTACAACCTCTTCTTTTGTATAGGCCATGTAGTGTAGTTAGGGAAGCAAATTCTGGGTAGAAACAGTATGTGTTCAGTTCTGTGCAGATAGCCAGCAAAGATTTCAAGTTGAAATAAAGGTTCAGAGTGTCTTTTATATGCTTCATCTATGGAATGAAAAACTAGCATCTGTGTTAAATTAACTTCAGCTGGATTGTGCCACTTTCACAAAATTACATTGCAGTGGCATAAAATAACAGCCCCTCATCTCTCGTGATTCTGTTCCCCTGTGTCATTGCTCTGGGAGCGAGGCTGAAGAGATAGTCTCAACCTAAGACATGCTTGCCTCATGAGAAAGGAGCAAAGAATGGGAAACATGGCAGAATAAGGTGATGACCCTTTGTGAGTTTTGCGAGGAATTATCATACACTATTTCAGCTCATTTGGCCTAAGGTAGAATGGATCCTCTGGACAAGCCTGACATCAGCAGCATATATCTCCCTCTCATTCACAGGAGAGTGGCTACTGGAAAGGGCAGGGAATCAGTGAAAACATACAAGGGGAAAATGTCTATGTATGCATATATGTATATATGTTTATATATTGTAAGCTTTATTTTAAAATCCAAAATCATTAAATGTGTGTAAGATATTTG
>PVIC010011540.1:0-41396 GCA_004025085.1 Thryonomys swinderianus | reverse complement strand
CCTTGAATTTATTCTGAATGGAATTCCTTCAACAATGGCCAGTCTGATTCCTTCCACTGGGCCTACAGTTGGTGCACAGAAGTTTCATACTCCCATTCCCCTCACCAAATTTTGCCATTAGAAGAGCTTGTAACTTTAAAATTTTTAGGTATGGATTAGGCATCAACAGTGAGTAGTGTCCCATAGATGCTGGGGGAAGACAAATCAAACTCACTAATACTTCTCTTAATGAATGCTCCCACACACTACCAGCAATTTGGCTTGGTTGTGGGAGAAGAAACACCACTGTACTCTATGGATATGAAAGGGAAACTGAAGAAATACAATAAACACTGCTAATACAGACTTCCTTTGTTATTTCCTTGGCTGAATTCTTTCTTTTTGGCCTATGGTTTAAAAGTAGGATTGAGATAATGCTGAAGTGACCACTTTGAGATCTCTGTATTTATTAACTTTATATCAGCTAATACTTCTCTAAAATTTATGAAATTAATTCTTATTATTGTTATACCTTTGGATATAACAGTTTTCTTTTCTTAGTGGTAATGAAACAAATGATTTTCATACTTTTGAACCAGAAGTCCTTAAATGCTGAATATAATTAAATCAACTTGTTTTTAAATTAATTCATATTTAAGATCTATTTTTGTGCTTCATTATCTATTTTGTTTGTTGATGCTTTTAAAAATATTGTTCAGCCGGGCGTGGTGGCTCACGCCTGTCATCCCAGCACTCGGGAGGCAGAGACAGGCGGATTGCTGAGTTCGAGGCTTGCCTGGGCTCCATAGTGAGCTCAGAGCCAGCCTGAGCTACAAAGCGAGACCCTGTCTCAAAAAGAAAAAAAAAAAATATTGTTCAGTTCTGATCGGGATTTAGCTCAGTGGTTCTGGCATCTGCCTGGCAAGCACAAGGTCCCAAGTCTGATACCTGGCACCACATACCACAGTGCCAGTCGTCGTGGCTCATGTCTTTAATCCCAGAACTTGGGAGGGAGAGGCAGGAGGATTGCTGTGAATTTGAGGCTTGCCTTGTGCAACATAGTGAGTTCAGGGCCAGCCTGAACTACAAAGCCAGAACCCATCTCAAAAAAAAAAAAAATTAGGTTTGAGTAATTTATATCAGCTCATTTTTTTCTCTAATTGAAGTATAAGTCTTTTTTACTATTCTTTTGGCCTCCTAGAAATTAAAGTGTATATTTGTACTCATATTTTAGTACTAATTTTACTTTTACTTTCTTTCCAAATAATGCATGAAGCTCACCTTACTGTATTCTAGCTACCAAGGTTCCAATTTAGGTACTACTCTTTCCATACATTTTAATTGTATATATAGAATTTTTTGACAAACTATATTATTGTATTTATTTACTAAGTTGTACATAGTTACTACTTTTTTATATATGTGTATATATATACATATATATTTGTTCTATGGGGAATTTTTGGACCTGAAGATTAACACTTAATACTTCTTTGGGTGTATTTGTTTCATGAACTATCATCATCTCATCTAGCTGTGACAATGAGAATTTGTCTTTTGTGGACAAAAATATTTGAAAATAAAATAAATGGAGAAAATTAAGTGTTCAGGATATCTATGTAATAAGTCCATTCATTAAATATAATGAATATGTTTTGTAAAACATCACAATGACAAGTAACACTTAAAAAGAAACCACTGCTCATTCAACCAAGACAAAAAAATTGATTATAAAAATATTTTTTCAGAAACTCAGATTTTTGGTTTGTGAACATTATAATAAATCATGAACTTAGATGAAAATGATCAGTAATTTTCAAAATTATATTCATCTGTTCCTTCTCAAGAAATTAACAAAAAGAAAAACTTTGATAGAGAACTGAAACCTGTTTGATGTTAAACAATTGATAAGTCAATTTCTGAAACATATTACTTAATATAATAAGGGCTTTGGTGATTCTATGATTAAATCAATTTATTCATATAAACTTGGCATTTGACTATTACCTTCTGAAGGTAATAACTGTATCTTATTTGCCTTTGTTTTGTCAGCAATCACAAGTATTTCTGATACACAGTTGAAATTCAATATATCAATGAAGAATTGTAAACATGGTATTTAGGATTTCTAGCTCAAAATTTAAAACGTTTTGAAGTTCTCAATCATGTTCTCATAATTTAAAAAAAATCCTGAAAAAGTTTTTTAAAATCTTTGAAAGTTAACAGCCATTCTTAGATCCATCAAAGAATTGAGGGCACAAGGCCTACAACTGCCCAGAAAATGGAGAGACAGGCGAGACTGATGGGTGAATTTTAGCAGAAGCCCACTGTTAAAGCACTTTAAGTGGGAGGCTCCATGTAGGCTAGGTTGCAAGTTAAAATTCCTAGTGATTCCAGTTTTAAAAGGTCCCTATGCTTCAGAAAGATTAAACCCCTGAGCACCCCTTAGGTTCTCATTGTGGAGACTGAGAAAAATCTTCCCATTTCAGCATGAGGACAGCAAAATGTAACTAGTCTGAAATATGTTTAGTGTTCTCTTTTGTCCTTAGAAAAGCCTTCCCTCAAGGGAAACTGTTTTACCAGGGCCTAAGCAACTCAGGTTGTATCAAAGTCCAGCCAATCTAGAGGAAGGGAAATACCCAGCTCAGGATCACTGTTAGACTGACTATGCTTCTCTGCCTCTTCACCCTAGCACAGCATCAACAGAGTCCCTGCTAATAGATTATAGTTCAAAGAGCTGCAAGGCTCAGACCTAATTTAGTATTATTTTTGAAAACCCAAAGGCAACAAAAATCAGCATACCTGGGGAAATTTTAGGGTCTGACACTTCCGCTAAAACCAAACCAGAAACAGCCTTACTCTTATCCAGAGAAACATAAACCTTCCTCCTAAAAACCACCTCTCTCTGATCCTTTTATAGGATGGACTATTTTTGGTTTCCAAAAACGAGTAAAACGTGCTAATAAGAAACACACAACCGCGCTGGAGATTTAGCTCAGTGGTTCCAGTGCCTGCCTCGTAAGCACAAGGTCCTGAGTTTGATCCCGGTAACCACATACAATGCTGGACATGGTGACTCACGCCCACCAGCAATCAATGCCACATACCACAGTGCCGGGCGGATGGCTCACGCCTGTAATCCCAGCACTCGGGAGGCAGAGGCAGGAGGATTGCTGAGTTCGAGGCTTGCCTGGGCTACAGCCTGAGTTACAAAGCAAGACCCTGTCTCGGAAAAAAAAAAAAAATACAACCTAAAGAGACAAGAACTATATATGATTTGGGTTCTGATCGAGCAGAAGTTTTAGAATTATTGTACCAGGAATTTACATAACTATGATTATTAATATTTATTTCATCAATAGAGTATTTAACTACTATTAGTTAAGTGTCTGTTGTTACATTTGAAGATTTCTAATGGGAAACAGGACAACATAGCAAAATAGGTTATGTAACAGAGACATGTAAACTAAAAAAAAGTAAAAAGGAAATGCTAGAATAAAAGATACTATAACAGAAAGGAAGAATGCTCTTCTTGGTCTCATCAGTGCATGTGGAATGGACACTAGATATTGAGATATTGAGAAAACCACTGAGCTTGAAAATAAGTCAGTAGAAGTTTGAAAAACTGAAATGCAAGGAGAAAAAAGAATGCAGAGGAGAAACGCTACCAAGAATTGTGTAGAAGATGTGTTTTTTTTAAATAAAATGGAGTATTATTCTGCCATAAAGAATGACAAGATTGATTCATTTATGTGCAAATGGGTACCTGGAGGACTCACTAATAAGTGAAATAAATAGAACACAGATAGGCAAATACTGGATCTTCTCTTTGACATGAACACCTGTAGATGCAAATGAGCTCTAGAAAGTATGACAGTTTTTGTAGAATGAGAAGTTTCCAAAGGAAATTTGATGGGAATGTAATGAGGGGAAGGAATAAATATGATTCTGAAAGAAAATAAAAGAGCATGTATATGGGGGTGGGGAAGTGTGGGTGGGGAGGGATATGGGTAAAAATGAGAATTAACTTGTGTTGTATCTTGGTACAAATTCCCTGATGTTATATGTGATTTTGAGATGTATATAAATTGTACCAATAAAGAATTAAAAAAAAGAATTGTGGCCTGATTATAAAATACACAATATACATGTAATGGGGATGACATGAAGAAAGAAATAAACTGAAAAAAATAAAGGAAAAATGGCTGAGAATGTACCAAATGTGACAAGAGATTCAGGAACCCTGGAGAACAAGCAGGATAGATTCCAAAAACATGTATACCTGTGTTTTGTATTTAGAATTCAGAAAATTAAAGACAAGGATAATTATCTTGAAGGATGACAGAGGAAAACAGTACCTTGTCTATAGAGAAATAGGGTAAAAAGGAGAGGATTTGATAAAACGATTGGATTTCTCCCCAGAAACCATAAAAAATGAAACGTGTACATTGTTGAAGGAAAAACACCACCTGACTAAAAATATGTATGTAGCAAAATTGGCCTTCACAGGTGAAAGAGAAATTTTAACCCACTGAGGGGGGTTGCTCCTGGTTAACCTGATTTTCAAGACATGCTCAGAATAAGTCTTCTGAAATGAGGAAAATCATGTAAGTCAGAAATTTAATTCTACACAAAGAAAAGTTAGAAGAGGCATCAATTAAGGTAAAGCAAAAATATTTTCTTTTCCTTAATCTTAATCGACAGTTTCTTAACTAGTAACTCAGTGATTATTAATTAGAGAGAGAGAAATGAATGATGTCAATGTTAGATGAGAAAAAGCAGCTGGGGATACGGAGGCTCCTAGGATTATGATGGTGCTACACCCAAATAATAATAATACAGTTAAAGTGCTTAACCAACACAGCATCATGGCAACCCAGTAGATGACAGAATATTTGTTGTTTACTTTTGTGACTATGTAGATGACTAGGAGCTGTGGTTTCCTGCCTCTTTCCAGCTCCATGAGAGAATATCATACTGCACATTATTAACCTGGAAAAAGATTAAGATTAAAAAATCTACCATTTCTCCTGAGCATGTATCATACTTACAGGATTGTAAGTCAAGAACTGTCAACATTATTATGAAGTACTAGTATGGCACACAAAGCAGCATGATTTTATTTGTAAAAGGACTGGAATAGAAGTATCTGTATATTGCACAATTAAGAGAAATGACAAACATTAAAGAAGTGTAACTGATCTTCTAAGAGCACGGCGGAGAAATTATATAAAATGCCCAATTAAAAGTACAGATGGTGGGTGCCGGGCGTGGTGGCTCACGCCTGTAATCCCAACACTCGGGAGGCAGAGGCAGGAGGATTGTTGAGTTCGAGGCTTGCGTGGGCTACATGGAGAGATCAGAGCCAGCTTGAACTACAAAGCGAGACCCTGTCTCAAAAAAAAAAAAAAGTACAGACAGTGGAAAAAGAATGGAAGATGGAAGGAAGATTGGGAGAGAGAGAATAAAAGCAAAAGACAGAAGACAACAAACAGAAAATAGTAACAGATAATATCAATATCATTCTGAATACATCCATGAAATATGTAGAATATCAGTGCTCTAAATATATTAATGTTAGAACAGATAAAAATCCCACATGTAAGTATATGTTGTGTATGAGAAATCCACTCTAAATATAAAGCCAAAGATAGACTAATATTAAAGGGATGAAATGCTAAAGAGAATGATATATTGTACTGATACTCAACAAAAGAAACCTGAGAAGGGATATTAATTTTATATGAAGCTTGCCAAGCAAGGAAAACTATCACAAATAAACATGAATATTAAGTAATGATAAAAGATCAATTTTCTAAGATGACATAACAGTCCTTAATGTATATGTGCCTAACAACAGAGAGTAAAAATGTTGTGCTGTCATTCAGTTCTGCTCTACCTCTCAAAACAGGTGACAGAGCTTGTAAACTGGACTTAAAGAGATCCTTTCCAGAACAGCTCATCTCACCCTGCTTTGAGGACCTGCTTCTTGTCTGGCCTTATAAGAGATTCTAGGCTAGTTGTATACCTTACAGAGATACTTAAGCTGCTATTACTTTATTGATGTCCAGTACGATCTAATAAAAGACTGTTTTCCTCCATATTAAAGCTTTTTCCTGCTCTGACCCTAAACCTAGCTCAGATAGAGTAGATTTTACATCATGCATGATTTACCTATCGTGCTCTTTTCCCTCTGCTTTTCTTTCTCTGTTAAGAGAGATGGAAGAGAAAAGAGTAAGGTTCGGAAATATCTTGAATTGAGAGCTGCGACACAATACTCATATCTGTTAGGAATGTTAGATATCCAGCCTTTACCTTGTTCTGGTGCAGGGCAAGCTGAGAGTGCCCAACTGAACCCTAGATTGGAGATGGTAGATTGATGTCTCCTCCTGTGCTGGTAGCTACAGTTCTCCATAAGGTTCTGAGTTCCTTCAGCTCATACCTGTAAGGACCACAGTATTCACTGAGCACATTCACCAGGTAGGTCCTTTTGAATTGACCTTAAATTCTCACCTTTCTAATAGGGTCAGAACTGACCCTCAAGAGATACGCTTTGCTTTGGAGGGCCCCAGGGCAACACTATCTCTCAGCTGTACATTTATGAACTTCTCCAGCCAGCCTGTAGACAAGTGTCATTACACTTAATGTTGAGGTGAAAGAGAAAACCCAGTACTCCAACAGAAGTCTCTCTAAAAGAACCCTCTTTACCATTGTTCTTTCAGCAGTCATACTTCTACGTTCACCAGAGGTGACAATGGTCTGTTGTATACTTGGCTAAGTTTGGCAGCATCTCCTGGTAAATTGCACATAAATATTTAGGGTTTTATAAATGTGTGGGCAGTGAATGAACACCACTTGTTTTCTCTTTAGAGATTCATCTACAACTAAGGCAACAGGATAACTCCCACTTTAACATCGTTTCATTTGCAAATAGAAGCACATGTGGAGTATTTAAAAAATTTAGGCAATATTATAGACAGCAATATTGTTCTTTGTGTATACAGTGATTTAGTGGATTTTCTACTTTTAAAATAATCTTTGTATTATTTTTCATTTATTTTATGCCCTATTATGGGTTCTTTGAGAACATGTGCAACAGATACAACCAATGAAAGAGATGAAGGTAATTCAAGTGTGAAGAACTTTTTTTACGATAAATACTCAAAAGAAGAGGTTTTCTCCAGTGCTGGCACAGTCAATAGGCTGATGTCCCTTTCATGCTTACAACTTCCCCTAGTTTTATTTTCTAATGTCTAGAAGTATGAATAATATTTTTATGGACACATAATCTACCTTTTTAAATTGATAATCTACTTTTAAAAATCATAGTAAAGGGGCCAGAGATCTAGCTCGTTGGTTCCAGTGCCTGCCTAGCAAGCACAAGGTCCTCAGTTTGATCCCTGTTAACCACATACAACTAGGTGGGGTGACTCACACACACCAACAATCAGTGCCACATATCAAATTCTGGGTGTGGTGGCTCACACCTGTAATCCTAGCACTCAGGAAGCAGAGGCAGGAGGATTGCTGAGTTTCAGACTTGTTTAGGCTACATAGTGAGCTCAGGGCCAGCCTGAACTACAAAGGGAGACCCTGTCTCAAAAAAAAAAATCATAGTTTAGAAAAAGAAAACAATGTGAATTTAAAACTTCATAGGCTTCTTTTAGAAACAAAGCCCTCAGAGTTGAATTGTTAATTTTTTTAAAAAAAAGTGCTTCACCTTCTTTTCATTTGCTTTATAAAAGTTGAACTTAATGAACCACCAGTGGTATAAACACATTAGAAGTTAGGTTGCCAATTAACATCTTTTTTCCCCCTTTATTGGCTGTACAGAGATAACCAAGCATAGAAAAAGTTAAACATATTTGACTTTGATGTAATTATGTTGGAGACTAATTTCATCAGATATTTATCAGATTTCCCCATGGATCCTCTGAAGTAGCAGCATTAATATTGTTTTCCTGAATATTCACCAGAGCCAACCTTTCCACAGAAATATGCAATGAATAGTTTTTGCTAAGAATTTCATCTTCCTGTGTATGCCACTGTCTCCTAGGATAAGATCTCTACTGGTCACCATGTTGTTTTTGACTTGATGTTGGCGCCACACTGCCTGGGTCACTTTGAGACTGCATTACAGTAAAGGACTGTTTGGAGAATTTCTTAATAATTCTAGTGATGTTAGGAAAACAGGAGTGTAATGGCAGACGTGCCCAAGGTTAACACTAGAAATATGTCATCAAGTTAAAAAAGAGCCTTTAGTGTTACAGGTAGAAAATTTTTCCTCAGTTTGTTCTCCTTCTTACCTTTTCAGTATATCACAATGGTTTTCTCCACTTGGAAATTGATTGGGTTCATTTGCATTATTTGAAAATATCTATGATCATTAGACAGCTAAGGTGGTACAGGGCTGTAATGGCAGAACTCCAGCACTCTGGGAGGCTGAGACAACGTCCAATCTAAGCAAAGTATTTACTGAGGGCATGAGACAAAACAAAAAGTAGAAAAAGAAAGAGAACACAGCTCAGTGGACAGGCCCTTAGTACTGGTACTAGAAGCAAACAAAAACAAGCCACAGCCATTTTGTTAGCCACTATCTCATGTATGTTAGCAGTCATATACCATACACAATTTTTCCATGAAATAGGAAAAAATCTGGATATTTCGACTGGATAATTTAGATCACAGTACTGTTTTTCACTTACTATCATGTTCAATCATGTTGATAAAACACCACTTAAGTATTTTCAAATTCAGTTCCAACTGCAGTGGACCCTAGATTGTATAAAATAGATTATTCCTTTGAGCAGGCTTTTGTTCTCTTTTTGAAGTATTTCCTATGTGTATTACAGACCAGCTCAGTCCCTTCTATTCTGTATCAGGGTTACAAATGAAGCACATGATAAATACTGCTATTGAGTTTAATGTTCCAGTCCACCAGCATTTTACACTAAGTTGCTGGGGAGTATGGAGATGGATGTTCTGGGTTCTCCTTCATTTATTATGCTTTAATCTAATGAGCAAAGTGAAATGTTGCTTTGGCTTTGCTTTTTGAGAATGAGCCAAGTGAAGGAAAGATGGAAGAAAGGTGGTTAACCTAGTAATTTCCAGTGATCACATTTTGGAAAGAGGTAACATTTCAGTGTTAGGTTTTTGTTCATTTTTTAAAGATTATTTTTGAACACTTATTCAGTACAAGAAGTGGCATTTAAATCTCCACTTGAGTTTCTAATGCAGATCGATGTGAGCTGGGAATAGGGGAAACAGAATAGGAAAGAATAAGAAACACTGATCTAGTTGCTACAAATAGTTTCTCACTCACCTCTTAGGGTTTCATTGACCATCTCACAGCTTGTATCCCTTGATTTACATTTCATTTTGTATGTGTGCAAGCCAGTTTTTGAGGAAATAGGGTGCTTTGTAACCTTATTTCATACTTTAGAGGGAAAGACAAATAATTATTTCACAAAGACAAATGTATCTCTGAGACACAAGAAATAGACTTGAATATACTTTTCCCCCAATATTTTTCTAAATGATATTTTGAATTTATATTCATTATATCTGTCTGTTACATTATAGTTCTGAGGAAGTTAAAAAATCTTACTACACTCAAGTGAAACATTAGCCAGAAAAAAAAATTAAAAAGCAACAACAACAACAAGAGTACATTTCTTTTTTCAGATCCCCTATCTTTTGAAAAAAAAAAAAAAAACTGTCTTTCTTACCTCTTCCACCCCTTATTCCAACTTTGCTATGGAATAGCAGCTGTTTTTAGCTTGTTGAATTTCAATAAAATACAACAGACGTTGAAGAGACCTATGTAAATAAGTTAAAAAAAAAAACCCAAATAACCTATCTAGACTTCCTTTTCTCCAGATACTACTTCAATCCTTAACCAGTTGTAATCCAAGGATCGCGAGTAAAAATAAAGGATAAATTCCCAAGTGAGCAGCTTAGTCTCTGCCTAAGGAAACAGAAACACTACAGGTTGCACTAGAGGGTGGGGAGTTGAATAAAAAGAGGACACTTTGGTTAATGTAAAAGTTAATGATAAAAACATTAATGTAAATGTATCTTATATTCTTTCATAAAATAAGTAATAGAATCAGGAAGCATGTAAGTTGATGGATAGATAATTATTTTCAAAGGCTGTTTGAACAGTAGGCTAAAGTTTTGTGTTGTTGAAATTTGGAAAATTGGCCTTTAAGCACTGCTTCTTATTGTTCCTGATTTGCCTCATTGTGTCTGTGCCGGAGCCAGCTGGACAAAACAGCAGGGTCATGAAGTTGAGGGGCGCAGATTAAGAAAAGAAAAGAAGACAGGAAAATGGGCTCGGGAGGACCTCTCAGTCAATACTGAGCAGGCCCTGAGCTTATTCTTCAGAGCTCTTTTATAGTATTTCTAGCTAGAGTGCCCGCATGTGAATCTTTACAATTAGTAAGGTAAATAGTAAAAAAAAATCAACAGTTATCACAACCTTGATTCACAGGTGGCATAGAGATAAACTTGTCTACCAGGGAACATCTAATAATCTACCGAATGTGCCCTCCCTATTCCTAAAACTTTTTCCCAGGCAATAAGCAGGTCCCTTATCTTATGCTGAAGTCCAGCTGTGACTCTCAAGGTTCAGGTCTTTGTTATTCTTTAAACATCTCCCTATTTTCTACTCTTGAGAAGTTACTTCTCTTTCTCACTTTATTTTATTTAACCACTAAAGCAATATCTTTTACCATTAGTGCATGGTCAGTAAATCAAGCAGAGATTGCATTAGAGGAAGAACAGCAAACTCCTAGTAGAAGGGTCAAGGGAAGGCGACTCTGAGCCAGAGGTTAAGACTTCTTTGATCAGGCATCCCAATGCAGTGATCCACAGGTCGCAGATCATCTGGGGAGCTGGGCTGCACTGTTTGGTATAGAACAGATCTCGCAACTGCTAGTTGGTGCAGCACCCAGTGCAGATCTCCAGGCCTGAAAAGAGTCTCCTCTAGCAGGGTCTGCTTCCCACATGTCTGGCTGATTTCCTGTCCCCAGAGTTACAGACAGAGCCAGATACTCTTTAAAACTGGCTTGACTTTCCTTGTTTGCTAATCTGTTATAGAAGAAAATAACATGCATTGAATTCCCACTAAGTATAAAGCATTAGTTTAGTTCAATATTTCCTTCCTCTGTTATTGAAATCTACACCAGAATAAACCAATCCTGGGAAGGTGTCTGTGGGTAAGGCTATAACAAAACACCATAGACTGAGTGATTTTTAAATAACAAAGGTTACTTTTTCAAAGTTCTCTGGACATGCATAATCCAAGCACTGGCAGATGGGCTCTGCTGAAGCCTCACTGCACTTCTTAAATGGCATGTCTTTCATGTTTTCTGGTGCAAGGGAAGAAGGGTTCTTCCCACTTGACAAAACCATCTCCCAGAAATCTCCACCTTTCAATACTATCACATTAGTCATACTGATTACATTTCAAAAAAGGAAGTTGGAGACAACACATGCACACCAAAGCAAAGATCATCAAAACTTGCCCAATCATCTAACAAAATGTCAAATATGGAATTTCTAATCCTTCTCTCTCCATTCTCAGGAGGGGAGGCTGCCCCACAGTAAAAGAATCACCATGCAAGAGAAAGCTGCCATAGTATGTTACTTAGAGGCTTTATTCAGCCAATTGTGTATTATGGCAGCTAGTGCTCCATATTATGGTCCTTTTCTTAAAAAATACTGACCATTTTCATGAATTTTGTCATTTTATTTCACTGTGTATAGTATTTTCTGAAAATTGTGAAATACACAAATTCCTTCAAAATAAGTATTTTAAAATTTAATATGCTTTGGAAATTTTAAGACTTGGTCATCTATGTAGTTATATTTAGGTTCGATATAATTACATTCTGAGAAATCCAGCATGCCTTCAAATAACTTCCCAACATATTATTTTCCTGAGCTTTTACATTTTCCAAATATATAAAAGATGCTGCTATATAACTATGAAAACTAAGAGTATCAACATATAGTAATGAATGCATGAGTTTATATTAAGAAAATTCTTATCTTACATACCAATCAGAAAACCTAGTCACACTGATTCAGTATGCTCACAGCTGGAAATTACACATGCCAAACACTTCCACTCAACATTTCTCAGTCCAGATGTTCAGTGACTACAATTTCCTTTTTCAGACTGCATCCATTTCTCACAAGGAGTAAAAAAACACCCACATTGTTTTCAACTCCAGGTAAAACATAGATACCATTGTGGTTCATATTAGTGCCAAACTTATTAATGACTTGGCATCTCTTTACTAAGAAGTTTATTTTCACTTGAAGAGAGAAAATATCTTTATTACTTTATAAATTGGTAACTAAGATTTAATCTGAATTTTCACACCATGTGTGGGAGCATACAAACATAAACTTCATATTGTCATTAGAAGAATGTTTTCTATAGACTCAGGCTAACAAGTTCAGTTCCTTCTGGAAAACACATAAGAATGATTTGTTGGAATCCATTTATCTTCTCTTCCTTCCTTGAAGAAAGTTCACAGTAGTTCAGGACCTCTATGCTTCTGTTCATTTGGGTATTCCCACTCTCATCCCATTACTGAATTCCTCCTCCTGTTTCTGAATTCCTCCTCCCAGTACCATCCTTCATTCCTTGAAGTCTTAGTGGGGGTTTAGGGCTCAGGTTAGATGCCAACTCCTCCCCTAATGTCAGCTCTCTAGCGACCACATGAATACATCTTTCTCTCCCATGAATTTTTATAGAGCTCTTAGAATATTTAACATTTTATTGCATTTTATAATCATTTCTGTTCATATTTATCTCCTTTAGGAGAATTAAATTTTGTGGGTGTACAGTTTTGATTTGTCCATCTCTTTGTTATTGTGAATAGTATATTTGATAAAGATTTGCTCATGCATAATGTTTGAGTTGTATATTATTGCTGTTATGTGTTTTAGGGGGAATGAGCCTATTCAGGATATAAAAAATCATGCAAAAGTTTTCCAGAATCATCATCTGGACTTAGATGTTCAGGAAATCTGTGCTTCTGTTTGCCCAGAAGAAATCACAACTTTTCATTTTATTTACTAATTTTCCACCTTCATAAAGAGCAGGGGTAGTATGGGTTCCAGTATTGACAAAACCAAGTGAATCTTTACTCACTTTCAAGGCACCCATGCATGAGAGTGAAAGGTTAAGTTTGGCTGTGTCAGCTTGATTGGCTTCAGAGATACCCAGAAATTGGAGCCTACTTCTGGATGTGTCCATTGTGGCCTTGCCTACTCTGCTTGGTCCCTCACTTCTCTGGTGCTGCTCCCCTGGTCTGCTTCCCATCCACCGTGAGCTAAGTAGCTTTCTGCTTAGTTCACCACACCTTTCTGCCTTGATGTTTTTGCCTTAGCGTGAGCCAACCACATTCTGAATCCCCTGAAACTGTGAGCTAAACTCTCCTTTAAGTTGTGGATATCAAGCATTGTGGCCCTCTACCACTACCACAAGAGAGCTGGCTGATATAGTAGAATACTAATCCTGTGTAACACTGGGCAGCTCATAATTTCTTTTGAGATGAGACTAAGGAGAAAGCAGTCATAGCAAAATTAGAAAACACTCTACAGACTTGTTTCTTTCCAAAACTCCTATAAAGGACATGTCAAGAAAAATCTCCAGTAGTACAAGCAGTTTTGGGTTATTGACTTCTTAATCTTTGTGTCTATATTTTCTTTCTTTCTTTCTTTCTTTCTTTCTTTCTTTCTTTCTTTCTTTCTTTCTTTCTTTCTTTCTTTCTTTCTTTCTTTCTTTCTTTTTCTTTCTTTCTTTCTTTCTTCTTTTTTTCTTTCTTTCTTTCTTTCTTTCTTTCTTTCTTTCTTTCTTTCTTTCTTTCTTTCTTTCTTTTTTCTTTCTTTCTTTCCTTTCTTTCTCTTTCTTTTTCTTTCCCTCTGAGAGGAGACTGGACCAAGAGCTTTACATTCTATACAAACACTCTACCATTTAGCTACATCCCAAGCCCATCAATTTTTGTTTGAATTTTCTAGAACTGAGTTGTGAAAGGCTCTAACATAACTCTTTGTTTTAATTTAATCCATCCATCAACTGAAGATAGGAAATATAAAAGATCCACTTTAGTAATATCTTCCTTTAGCAAAGTATGAAAACTGTGTTAAGCACATTATGTGTGTGAGGCATGTGTTTAAAGGTTGGTATGGTCTCAGTAAACTGAAGCCACATTTTAACATCTGCCCAAGTTCTGGCTCAGTGGAGTTGTCTCACAAATGCATTATGAATATTTAATGAATGGTTAATGTAACCATGCCTTCATAATGAAAACTTTTTTAAAAACCTCAAGAAAATACTCATGCTTATATAAACCCTTTATACTGAATAAATATCAGAAGTTCTGAAAGCTATATACATTCCTAATCATTAAACAAAAACAAAAGTGGCATTGCTCAAATCTAAGTCAAAACAATTGCAAAGTTTAGTTTCAACTACAGTGATGCTTTGGTTGTAAAATGGCTCTGAGCTCAAACTGTCTGGTCCTCAACAGAAAAGTTTGAAACACATCTGTTTACTGCTCTCACTTTGCTTGATTGTTCAACTTAAAATCCTACTTGAAAAAAACCTGTTGGGACCCAGAGTGAATCACCCATCACACACATCTTGCCATGGCCACAAAGGGGTGATGTTTCAGGCTAAGTTCCACTTTCGTCCACGCAACATATATAGTGCATTAAAACATTAATCATTGTGGTCTTTTGGTGCCTTATTAGCATAAAATATCATAACCATAGCTCTAAGGAAAGTTAGTGACCCCAGCAACAAAGCTAAGAGAGAAGCTGTCAGAACCACTAAAGAGTTAAAGAAATAAATGATTGTGAATTTTTTTTCCGAGACAGGGTCTCGCTTTGTAATTCAGTCTGGCCTTCAGCTCACTATGTAGCCCAGGTAAACCTCAAACTCAGCAATCCTCCTTCTCTGCCTCCTGAGTGCTGGGATTACAGGCGTGAGCCACCATGCCCGGCACTGTGGTATGTGGTATTGATTGCTGGTGGGCATGAGTCACCATGCTCAGCATTGTATGTGGTTACTGGGGATCGAACTCAGGACCTTATACTTGCGAGGCAGGTGCCAAAACCACCCAGCCTTATCATGCTAATCTCATCTTGCCAAGCTGATGGTTGTATTTTGGAATATGTGTAAAAAACAAGAACGCTTGCCGGGCGTGGTGGCTCACGCCTGTAATCCCAGCACTCGGGAGGCAGAGGCAGGAGGATTGCTGAGTTCGAAGCTTGCCTGGGCTACATAGTGAGCTCAGGGCCAGCCTGAACTACAAAGCGAGACCCTGTCTCAAAAAAAAAAAAAAGTCTTTCACACATGGGGGATATGATTAGGGGAAATTGCCACCTCTTAACTGGGGAAATTGGAGAGGGAAAGGAAGCTTCTTCTTGGAGGCAATGATGTGGTGAAAGACTTAAGGATTATGCAGGAAGTCACAGTACAAAACAGGTCAGAGGAAGGTGCCAAAACCAGAGTATGAGTCACAAATCTATGTCCCAGGAAAGAAGGCAGCACATGTGAGCACAAGCAAAAGTCAGACATGTGGGAAAATCCTGCCACTGTGGGGTGAATATACAGACCCACCTTCAAGGACCAAGCCAAGAAAATGGAATTTCTGTCTCAGGGATAGCTTGAGTAATTTTTACATAGAAGCTGCTGGAAAATGGATTTGGAATTCAGGGGAAAGGTGGAGGCTAAACTCAGAGTCTGGATTCATCTTTATAGAGGTGAAGCTGTTTTTACAGGAATAATAATAATATCCTCAGAGAGGAAACACAACAAGGGCAAAAATGACATAATGACATATGATGCAACAGATGTAAAATGTTTTCCAGCAGAAGCAGAGTAGAGGTGGGATGACAGTGCTAGTGGGTATGAGCTTTCCAGTAAAAAGTTACCCAGATTTGTTAAGGAAAAAAAATGCACACAGAAAAATATAACAATTTACTTATGTGTAACTAAGTATCTCAAGCTCCCATTTTTTTCCCCTGAAAGTGAGTAATTTTACTATGGTAATAAATTCCAGGTGTTATCAATCACTCTAGGCTTGAGGGTCAGTCATTTAGGATTTCTCCATTTGTGCCTCATGTACGGAAGGCATGTTAGTCCTTAAAGGTACATGCGGATGTCACAGCACTAGTGAAGGAGCATCTAGTCACTGGCTGTCAAAAATGGCTTAGCTATACCTATTTTATCTGATTCTTACACACCTCAAGCAGGGCTCACCATCTGTCCATGCAAGATATAGACCTTTGCTACACTGGAATGCCTGTACTCTTCCTACCTGACTGCCAATTCTGCAGGCCCTCTCTTAGCTGACTTCTATTTCTGGGGCACAATGATGCCTACAGTGAACAAGGATAATATCTGATGTTGCCCGAGGCTCTCTCTGAGAAGGAATGATGAAAGGAGACATCTGTATTGTTGCCTTATTTATTCGGGCTCAAGCTATCCAGGTACAAGACATGAACATAAATCATTTCTATGCAAGACATTTCATATTTCACTTTGGCTGACATCTACTATAAGTTTCACTGATGTAAAATACTAACAAGTTAAATATGATAAAGAGGGTGAATAAATTTTGATTTTCATTGATTGTACATTTTAATGCAATGTTATTTAAAATTGATATATTAAAATCAAGATGTGTAATATACAGGTCCAAATTCTCAAAGCTGAATGTGATGATAATGTGTGTGTAAAAATGTACCAATAAATTCAATTAAAAATAAAATTGATGTCTTTATAGAAACTTAGTTCTGAGCATTTGATTATGATGAAATGCAAACTTTTGATTAAATTCATGCATTCAAGGTGAGTTTGGTCATTCAGTGAGTGCAGTGAGTTTTATGCTGTGCATTCCTGGAAACCTTCTGAAAAGAGTTTCTGAAGTCTTTGGTGGCCATAGAAGGATTGGGTTTGTAGCTTCATAGAGTCAGGCGAAGATAGACTTTTAGGTACTCGTCACATAAACTGAGAAATTAATTCTGCTTTCAATCCCTGTCTTATTACTATTCACAAGTAACTAGTGCTTCTACTTTTTGGATCTCTAGAGAATGTTATGATGAAAATTTTCTTTCACTGTTGGAAGTTATGGCTCAATATTGTTACAATGTCATTCCCTTTTCAATCTCTGCTTTTTGCCTTCCAAAAATATATTGTTTTGTCTGTTTTTATCTCTTCCCCCTTTATCACTGTCCTTATTTAAATTTTTATATATAATTTTATATTTTGTTCTTTATTCCTTTAATATCATAGTAGTATGATTTTAGGATAGATTATATAAAAAAAATATGTCATAACTATTCTATTCAACTGCTTTCCTTCCTTTGGATTTTCTAAGACCTTGACAACCTGTGATGTCGAGCCAAATGTGATTAAAAGTCAATAAGGCAGTTTAATGTTGTATCCAATGAGTAAATCTACAATAGACAGTGGGACCCATAAAGTCAGAAACCATTATGGCTGTTTAAGTCTAATTTATATAAGCTGTTCTGTATTTTTAAAATGAGAAAACTGAGACAGAGGAGGGCTGTAGATTAGAAGTCTCAGTGTCTCTGAATAATAGAGTTGGAACTCAAGTCCAAGCTGGGTGACACTTGAAATAGAACCACACAAATGTCTATACTGAGGATAAGAACTGGGGTGTTAGTATTTGGCGAGCCACGATGGTGCCTTTCTCTTCTCCATTCAATTCTCTATTCATTTTAAGCAATTATTAGTATGCAAGACCATCACATGACCCACTTTCCAAACAGCCAGCTTCCAGAACTCCAAGAAGGTGCCTCAGAGCAGCCTGGACTCTCTCGCCATCAAGGTATAGTTAAGAAAGACCTGCTGTGCAAGTGCACAGTGGTTCTCCTGATCAGGAGTTTTGCTGTTCACAGTTTCAGATACACAAGGTGGCTCCACACTGTGTGGTAACAGTCAAGGGAAAATGAAAATAATGGATTCAGAGGTTGTACATTGCACATTGCTCTGAGGAGCGCGACGAATCTCACAGCAGCTAGCCCCTCCCACACTGGGTGTGAATTGTCACTTTGTCCAGCGGAGCAGCACTGTGTACACTACTTAGTATGGATCTTGGTTGTCAGAGCACTGTCGTAGTACCAGAATGTCATTGCAATACTTCTATTTTATTATTAGTTATACTGTTAATTGTTTACACATTAAACTTCAACATACTGTGGTTATCAGGGACAAAATATATACAGGATTTGCTATTATCTGCAGTTTCAGGAATCTACTGTGTGTGAAATTGTGTTTTCCCCAGAGATAAGGGGAAGACTCTATATTGTGTAGGGTGCAAATTGCTTTACCATTCAGTCACCTCCTCTTGCTTGTGAATTGCGGAGATCATACCAAATAGCAGCGATAAAAGTTAAAGATTTTGCCTGTTTGTAGAGCAAAACCTTCAAATATACTTATATGTATTTTTCATTTAATTATGTCTTAGCTTTGTAATGATATAAGTCAGTGAATGTGGATTTGTTTCATCACCTTCCCTTTCAGGAAGCTGAAATGGATCCAGTTTCATTAGTTATAACTGACCCTTGGGAATCAATCAAGTTTGTAAGTCAAAAGTCCACTGATAAATAGGAAACTGAAAATATAAAATTGAGTTGTTACACGCAGCCTATGGCTAACTCTATATCAAACCATTCGAATCAGAATTATTTTCTAGGTGTGTCTTGATAAAACCCCAAAGTAGTGTCTCTGATTAGATGTGAGATAGGGGGACTTATGTGGCTATTCTGGTCAGGCAAGAGAAGAAATTTAATTTTGTCCTGTAATTATGATTTTCAGGAGAACCATAACCATATATTACATTACATAGTTCTTCAAGCCATTATGCACCAAGGGATTGTTTATGAATTTAGAAAGAACTGTAATAACATGAATTTTAATCTGTCAGGATTGACAATCATGAGCTAAAATATAACAATGAGCCCATGGTTTTCTTTTTGCATAAAAAACTTTACAGTCTTTACAGACTTAGAATAAACACTTCTTATTTGCTAAGTGAGAATATAAATAACATCTCATTTTCTCACTAGAAAATAAGCAGAAATAAGGCTCAAAAATAGTAAAAATAGAAACTTTCTATCAGACAAGTAGTCTTGTTTTGCTAGTGACTTAACTTGATGGTATTTTTCTTTCAGTTTTATTACTGCATGTCTACAAGCATCATTTTCAAAGAATAATTATTTTCTTTTATCTCATCTTCAGGTCGTGTATAAGAATTAATTTGAAGATTATGTTGTAAAGAAGAGAAAAGGTTGAGATACTAATATTCAGGCTATTGCAGTTGGGCTTTCCAAATATAATGATCTAATTTATTTTGCATTTTCAAATTCATTGCTTTTATACAGAGCATATAATGCACATGACTTGTTTTAGATCAATTTAGGAGCATGACTCCATAGGAGATGCATGAGCTGTGAAAGTAATGGTGTAAAATGTACTTATTATATTTAATTCTGAACTATCAGTGGTAGTTATTCAAAGGCTTAGTCTCACAGTTATAATACAAGGTCTATTTCACTATTAGAAAGACCAGCTTCTTCTGTACTGGCATAGGTGTTTAGTTCATAGTTTACTGTTTATTGAACGCCAAATGTAGGCTATAACGCTAAAACCTTCTCTTTAAACTGTCCCTGAAGATCAGAGAGACAGCTTCCACTGTTCTTAGAACTTAATTTGAAAGCATGAAAGCATTTTCTAGCAAGCATATTCCTTTCAGACAGGTGTAAAATACTAAAATGCCACATGAGAATACCTTAAGTTTTACTCTATGAGAAAAATTTTTTGAAATCCACAGTAATTGTCATATATGTGGAGAAAGGAGTTTAAAAATATGACAAATGTTTGGAAAACTCTGGCCAATACTCTAGAGCTGGTATTAGTTTTTATAAGAAGTCTTTAATATTGAGTAATAGCCACCAATACAAAGAAATGCCAACTGAGAAAATACTCTCTTCTCATTAAGCATCTTTTAGCTTTTCCTCTTCTTATGGCAGAGAACATAGAAACATTATTTCATCTGATTTGAACGGATGCTTTTCATGTGCAAGAACCACAGAATCAGATAGTTATAAAATGCTTCTGTCAGCTTTGTTATAATACAAATACATTTCCATATAAATACATGTGTCTTTCTATGAAGACAGTTTGGAACTTTAAAGTCAACTTTCAATGGTATAAAACCAATTTGAGAAATATAATCAATAAATTAAGAAGAACTTAATCACATAAAATACTGTATATGGTACTGGATATCTTTATATTGAAAATTATGAGAATCTACTGTTACTAGGAAAATCCCATAATTTTTAAGTGAAAATAACTAACTCCACTAAAATATAATAACAATAATAATCAATTCAGTATGTGAGCTGAATTTTTATAGGTATATTTATTGAGTGTTAGGAAAATGGTGCATTAGACTGGTTTCTTGCCCTTGGAGAAATTAAAAACATTGTTTTGCAAAGAAAAACTTAACAAAATGAAACCTTAATAATTTACAACTACAAGATTCAGTAGAAATTGCTGTACTAAAAGTTTGGAGAACAAGGGAAATTTATAAAAGAAAATCATCTCAAAAGGGTATTCCACCTCTTTGTAGGCAGCAATGGTTGGGTTTTAAGGTCAAGATCTGTAGATTATAACTGTAGAGTATAATGTTTTTACCACTACCTTTTATGCTTCTTAATATTAATAAGTAAAAATAATGTAAAACGTATGTATTCATGTGCACTTAAGTCAACTTAGATCATATATAAAATAAATTTATTCTATAAAGTTTTATTTTTCAGTGACTTGAAGGACAGCCTTTGCTGTTCTGGGGTTTGGTCTTCATGTCTCAACAAATCTTGTGGCTCAACTCCACACGACTAAAAATAATGAGCAGCAACAGATATTGAACTTTATATAACATTTATTAATACAAGCCAGAATGAAAGCAATAATTACCATAGTGTCACTAATGAGGAAATATTTTCAAGTGTTATGGATTTCATCGTACACAGACCTTGGCTGACACAATTTAAAATGACAGATAAAATTTAGAGGCTAATATTTTACATTTATGATCAATAAATTATTAGTAGTTGTGTCATGTAGAGTCTAATCGTTAACATACTTTGAAAATTTCAGTTCTAGTACAACACAGTTAACATTTTAGAACTAAATCCATTTTTCTTACTCAGAATACTTATATTCATAATATATGTGAATATATAGTTTCTGCTCACATAAGGCTTATTGGAATGAATATACACTATTAATTTTAGTATAAATCATAGAGACAAATATACATTAAGATGTATTTAATACATGAATACTTGTATGGTTATACACCATCTCTCAAATTAGAAAATAATAACATTACATCTTTCAAGTGTTTATCATAGAAAAAACTGAATGTGAATTATCATGTATGTTCTTATGCAAAGTCTCTGAGATAGATTACTTATTGTTTTGCTGTTACTATTATTATTAATTATTTTTATTCTTTTGTAGATAAAACTTAAGTTTGGTTGTAAGTAAGTTTACTTAAAGTTACACCACTGGTTATCAATTACATTTCAGGTCTTTGTCCTGTCCTGTTAGGTACACGCGGCCCTCAACTGTTCTGCCCTTTTTTAAACCATAACACCACCCATGTCTGTGCTTAGAGCAGAGAAAATACAGTAACTATGAAAGGAAAAATGTCATGTAAATTTTACAATTGGTTCGGTCTCTGAAGGTGGAGAAGGTTCTTAAGGAAAATCTCTAAATAAGCCTTAAGTGGCCAATATAATGCATAAATTTGGGTGAAAACTAAAGTCACCACTCATCTGAATGCAAGTGCAAATATTGTGTTTTAACAAAGTAAACTGTCCCAAATTTGACTGAGGTAGGATACATCTTTAAAGAGAAGCTGTTTATTTATAAATTGGGTTCGAAAGTAAGATGTATCTGGGATTGAAGAAATTATTTTCCTCATTTGCAAAATGCTGCTTATTATTGCATGATGTGTGTGTCTATCTGTGAAAGAAACTTTACTCATTAATATGAGAGAAGAGGTGGAGTTTATGAGAGGCAGAAACAGAATGAAACAAGCACCAATATTTCATGTTTCAATGATGATAAAACATAATTGAGAAAAGTCTTGCATATATTAGTTTTGACTTGCATTCACAGTCATTTAACTCAGGGATAAACAATTTTATTAAGACATAGAATACTGTTTATGTGACACAACAGTGTGGCTTATTTGTAGTTTTGAAGTACCTCAAGAGATAGATGGATAATGAAAACAAAAAGCAGAAACAAAGCTCATTTATATGAGGCAGGAGGTGCTGAAGGGAGAGCAAAGGAATGAGAAAAATAAAAACCAAGATACATCAAATACAGGTACACACTGTCAATGAAGAATGTGATCATAATGTATTCCTAAAGTATACCAATAAACTCAATTTATTAAAAAAAAGAAAAAAATATAGTATATAACAATGGGATACTATTAGACTTTTTTATAAAAGAAGTTTTGTCATTCACAAAAACATGGATTAACCTGGAAGTCATTGTGCTAAGTGAAACAAACCAGGCACAAAAAAGACAAATCCATATATACAGGATTCTCTATTAGATGTAAAATAAAAAATGATTGCAATCAAAGAGGCAGAAAGCAGAATTAGAATACTGACTACCAGATGCTGGTGTGTGTGTGTGTGTGTGTGTGTGTGTGGAGTTAGATTATGAGGAGATAAAGGGTACAAAGCCTCAGATGGGAGAAACAATTTTTTCCTTGAGATATATATACACAGTACGGTGAAAATACCAAATAGTAATGAGCTGTACATTTAAGAATCTCTAGGAAAGTCCATTTCAAATTATCTCAATACAAAACACTAGTAATGAGATATTTATTATTGATTTAACTATTCTATATAATCTTATAAATCAAAAATAACAAGTTCCTCTCACATTAATACAATATACACAACTATAACATCAATTTGCATTTAAAAATTAAAATGAATAAAACAAAACTCCATGTTTTACAAAATAAATTTTCTTCTCTTAAATAATGACCTCTATATAAGTAGAAATGTATAGCGCCTTTGGGAAAATATGAAAACCTACCGTAGAGATCTGCATCTTTGATCAGTATCATAAACAATGCAACTAACCCTTCACTCATATCCTCTGTATCAGCGGGAGCAGGTCCAGTGGTCCCTTTCAGTCCTGAGGTTCCTCCGTGGTTTAGCCACTGTGTCCCTGAGAGGAGGTGATCGCTGTCCACCTCTCATCTCCTTACTACTTTCCCCCTCCTGTGCACCTTTTCAGACTCTCACTCCCATCACTACTTTTTAAAAAAAAATTTGAATCTTTATTAGTACATTATATATATTCATCATGATCACAGACCACATTGAAAATTTATACCAGTAATGACACAATTTATTCTCATTTTTTTCCATTTCCCCACCCACCCTACAACCCCCGCCACTATACACATAAGCTTTGTTTCCCTTTTTATTACCATCATATTTTTTCTTCCCTTTGTTTCTTACCCCTACACCCCTTTTCGCTTTGAATATTTTCTACTTCACATTTCTACCATATGTTCTAGAGCTCATTTACATCTTCAGTTTCTCATGCCAGAGAAAAGATACAATATTTACAGATCTGTGACGTATTTATTTCACTTATGAGTAGGTCTTGAAGGTACATCCATTTGAATATAAATGACTCAAACTTATCACCCTAATGGCAGAGTAATACTCCATTTTGTAGAAAAACCACATCTTCTTTATCTAGTCTCCAGTTGATGGGCATGTGGGTTGTTTCCAATATATGGCTGTTATCTCAAAATTGACCGGCAACAAATGCTGGCAAGGCTGTGGGGAGAAAAGAACACTTCTCTGCTGTTGGTGGGACTGTAGATTGGTACAACCACTATGGAGATCAGTGTGGAGATTCCTCAGAAAACTTGGTTTAGAGGTCCCATTTGACCCTGCTATTCCCTTTCTAGGTATATACATAAAAGAATTAAAAGACTCATATCACAGTGACATATGTGCACCCATGTTTATGGCAGCTAAGTTTGTGGTAGCTAAATCTTGGAAACAACCTGTCACTACTTTTAATTAACCTGGTTTTCCTTTGATTCTTTTTTTGGGGGGAGTTGTTTGTGTAGTAGGATTTCACCATGGCTGTCATCTTGCTTACACTGTAGTACATATTTACTAGTACATTGTATTTATTACATTAGAGTAACCTGATTCTTTCTACTTTAGCTGTCTGGAGGGGTAGAGACTTACGTGCATCTTTTCTGACAAAGAGTGAGGAATTCTCTGGTGCACAGTGCACGAAGTAACACCAAGACAGATAAACAAGCAGAATCAAATAAAGTGTCAGTGTGCAAAATAGAAAGAATCCGTGCAATTGGATTAAAAACAACATATCAAGAGAGATCATAAAGGAAAAGTCTAACTACAGTGCCAAATGGAAAACTGTCCAATCTTTAGAAATTTTGTCAGCTCTGCCTATTCAAAAATATAAGCTTGCAATAATGTATAGTGCGTGGACCTATAATATAATATAGTTGTTTAATATTTAAATATAAACATACATATCTAATATATATAAACATATATATGTATATATATATATATATTCTATTCTGGAGGGATGGGGTGAGAAAAGGACTTAAGATGTGTTGTTCACACATGCCAGCATCCCATAAGGAATGTGAACATCATGCCCTGCAAACATGTGCTAATAAAATAAGGATACAGTTCAAATCTTAAAATTGTTCTGAAATCTTATTTTACAAAATTCCACAAGTCCAGGAATTTTTCACTTCATGGGAAGATAATTTACCAGTGACGCAGACTGATTCTAAAAGAGTTTCCTTCATGGTCGATTTTGTTCCTAGAATTTTAACTTCTTTTTTTTTTATAACAGCTATTATTTGTCTTTCCTTTTATTTTTATGGTAAAATATTCAAGCGAACTTTAAGTTCTGAGATTTGTTTTTTCCAGTTCTGGAGTATTTCCTCTAGACAGCTTCAGGAACCTTTTGAAAGGATTTTTCCCAGGTACATTTCCTTCACTTTCTACCTCCCAGCATGTGACACTTTTTCCACTTCATGGTTCATGTGGAAGACGGTTAACCTCTGGACCGTCCCAGAGGATCCAGCTGCCCCAGGCTTCTCTGGCTATTTCTCACTAACTCTGACCTTGCTATTGCCATTGTTAAGAGCCTAACTTTTTGCAGAAGAAACCCAAATCTAATATTTTGTTCTGGCACCACCCTTCCAGCAGCCATTTATTGACAAAGAGATATCAAGGAGAATTCCTATCCTTATGCCAAGAGAAAACTACAAATGAGTAATTATAGCGACCACAATGCCACAAAAGTTAAGATGGCTGTGAGGTCCATCTCTTCCAAGAGGAAGTCTGTTCCTCTGAGAGAATGCAAGATAAGTCCACTTAAATGCTGACAGAATGAAAGAAATATGGAAACAATGGAGAAGAATGATATGATGACTATTAGGGAAGACAAGAAGATGACATTAGCTGGGACTATCCCTTGCTCTGCTCACTAGTGCATGTCGAATTTTCTTTTCAAAGACTGCACAGAGCTGCTTAATGAGGTGTGTGTGTGTGTGTGAGAGAGAGATGGATAGCAAAAGATAAAAAATAGAACATATGACAACTTTGTACAAAACCTTTCACAAGGGCTGATCAAAAACAATTGCATGATTTAGGAAAAGCTGTACTAAAACAGCTCTCTTATCTTTTGTTCTTAGTGTGTTTCTCTTACATTCACAAGAATTTCTTTTCAAAGAAAGTGCTTGTTGGGGACCAGAGATTTAGATCAGTGGTTCTGGTGCCTGCCTAGCAAGCGTGTGGTGACTCATGCCCACCAGCAATCATACCACAATGCCAGGTGTGGTGGCTCACCCCTCTAGTCCTAGCACTCAGGAGACCAAGGCAGGAGTATTGCTGAGTTTGAGGCTTGCATGGGCTACATAGTGAGCTCAGCACCAGCCTGAACTACAAAGCAAGATCCTGTCTCAAAAAAAAAAAAAAGTGCTTGTTAATTTTCTCTAAGACTTTCTTCATGAAGAAGTGCCTTTTAAATTTTTTTTACATTGAATTCTTTATTGGTACATTTTACATACAGCTCACAATCACACTCAACATTGGAGAATTTGTACCAGTATATGACACGAGTTAATTCTCATTTTTACCCATATCCCTACCCACCATATCATGCCCCACCCCCTATATACATGTGCTTTCGTTTTCTTTTCAAATTATATTTATTCCTTTCCCTCATAGGAAATATTCAAAGGGGATGTAGTAGGGGAAAGTAAGTTCTTAAGAATTTAAATCCTGAAGTGTGCTCCTCCATGTTCTTCCAGTTCCAAACTGCTGTCCTTGCTTTTCCTTTCCATTTGCCTGTGTGCATCATCTCCTATGCTGCCACACTTTAACTACGATCCTGTCCAACAGAATTACAGTCTGGGGGCTGAGAATTTAGCTCAGGGGCACCACGCCTGCCTTGCAAATACAAGGTCCTGAGTTTGATCCTGGTACCAGAAAAAAAAAAATTCTCTGATCCTCCTATCCACTTCAATTTTCCAAACTTTACAATTTACTGTCCTAGAATATCTGCGGAAAAGTTCTAATGCAAGTTAAGTGTAACATTAAAAGGAAAACTGAGCTTATGTTTGCCATCCTTTCCTGTTTCCTGTTTAGCAAATGGTGTCCTCATGCTCTTAGTTGTAACAGAAAGCTACAGGTGAGTCATGATCACTCCCTTTCTGTAAGTCCCCTTCCTCTGGTCAAAAAAGCATCCTCTGTCTCTTCTCTACTTTCAGGTATGGCAGCCTCTTGTTTATGGCTGGACCACCTTGTCTCTCTCTTTCTGCCTGGTTATTAGAAGGGAGGTCATGAGAATGAATCTGAGTTAGTGGATGCAAAGAAGAAAGAGGAGAACTAGTGGTCTGTTGATCGTTTCCCTATATTAGGGACAATACTGAATCCAGCATGATGTCTGGCATATCCTAAACACTAGACAGTAATTTATTGATGAATTTAATATCTGCTTGACTGTTGGAGCAGATGCTGCAGTCAACAAGGAATTGCAATTCAAATAAGTGAGAAAAAGAGGAGGAAAGGATTTTTACTGAAATACTTTAGGATAGTCATTTATACGACTTCAAAGTACAATCATAGTCACCTGACAATACAAAATGACTTTACCAATAGCATGGTGTTTAGCTGCTTTTTCCTTTAAATGTTGTTGAACTAAACGCAAAGAATCTTTTATGTCCATGAGGAGATTGAAATGCAGTTGGGTAATATTTATGGTGACATGTCTTGTATCTCTCATTTACACAAAATTTCTGGAAGTAGTACCTATAGATAAAATGTCCTTTTTTGTTATGGAGAGTTGCAGTAGAGTAGAGGAAGTGTATAGAATTTAGAATGGAGCAAAATATGAATCACCATTTCTTTTTTTTATTGAATTCTTTATTGGTACAATTTATATACATCTCAAAATCACATATAACATTGGGAAATTTGTACCAGTATATGCCACAAGTTAATTCACCATTTCTAAGACACAACCTGGAAATATCTATCATAATGTTTCCTAATTTCTTCTCCATTCATTTTTTATATTTCACATATTTTTATGTACCGCTCTAGTACTGAGCAATGCTAAAAGGTCACATTTCCTCTCTAAAACAAAAGAAAATTATGGTAGAGAATTGTTTATTAGGGAGAAAATAAGCAACTTACGATTGTAAGTCTAATAGAAATAGTAATTTTCTGTTAATAATTTCACATATCATTGATTCACTTATCAAAGTAAGAATTATGGTGAGACAGATGTTGACTATTCTCAAGCAACACTGGCACTAGTTGAAATGACCCATTTTCCAAGTGTGATCATACCTATTTGAAACAGTTTATTGCCTTCTAGGTCAGTCTCTTTTGCTGAAATTGTTCTTACTATCTTTATTTACATTAAAGAAACACATATTTTAAAATATTACTAGGATATTTTCTAAAATAATGATATGACTTTACCATAACAATGCAGTATAATTATTATTACAAGCATGGTGGTATTACTTTTTAGCATGATAGTTCAAAGTAGAACTGAAGATAATACTTTATTTAAAACTTGCTGGATCAACTGGAATATACTTGTTTGGCCTAACATATTAAGCTATTTTTGTTCTGGATAGAAGCCAAACAATAGTAATTGCTTCTATGCATTGCCTAGAAGCAGGTGACTTTGCCATCTGGACTTGTGTCCTCCACTTGACTGAGCAGGGCTCCTGATAAAATGCTATATTCCTGGCCTCCAGGCAAAGAAAGTAGGGGGAGTAAGCAGGCTTATATGTCCTGGTAATAACTTTCCTCTCCCTGTGGGATTTAGAGCCTGCTTGCATTTTGCTGAGTTTTTAAAGCAAAGGGCTAAGTTGGGGAGACTGAAGTGTGGCTGTTATTCAGACGTTCAAGCTTTGTTTGCTGCTGGATGTTTCAGCACACTGGTGAGTCTTTATTTCCTGGTTGTAATCCAGAGAGTTCTCATAGTTACAGCTTCATAAAAATTTCCTTGGTAGTGCTCTAAATCTACCATTGTGGATTGTGAATGGAAAAGCCGTGCTGTCCATCTGGGGGCTCCTTTTCTGCTCAAGTGTAACTCAGTAGTTCCAGTCAATAAACTCAGAGTTGTTCTGAAGCCCAGTATCCATCTTGTTTCATGTTTGTCTGAAGGGGCTGTTTCCTAAAAATTCCTGCCTTTGCTCTCTCGGATCAAGTAACATTACACTCGTGGTCCTGTCCATCTCTGTGACTTACATGCCTTTCTCTGTACATGTTATTTCTTAATCCAATTGGTTGGAATCATCCAAAATTCACTAGCAGAGTAGTCACTGGCTGTCTCCTAGCCATTACTTGACAAGTCTGTAATTAGTTGGGCCATTTTACACCTGCTTTCCCAGCTGGGCACTGCTCTTTGCTTTTCGGTGATTTGTATCAGAACTGAAAGGGCACTGCTTCAAGAGTGAACTCACAGTACCCAGTGACAATGTAAAAGTGTAGAGTCCATATACCAGAGAATTTATAGAAAAGAAAATTCACAAATTAATTTATTATCTTTTTGCAAGACTTTCTTCCACCTTTTACTAATTTTTTACTATGAATTACTTTGAGTAATTTTTACTAGGAAAAAAAACCGTAAGAAACCAATACTTGTCTCTTCCATGTTGGTAGCTCCTTGTTTAATATTTCAGTTGGTTATTTATAGGGATGTGCTCTAGATAGGGTAAATTTTATGATAGTCATAATTGTGAGTGAATTTTTAACCATTGAAATATGGCTTAGGAGTAATTCAGAAAGTATATAGAGTGGTGCCAATTGCATAAATTGATTCTTATGACAGAATAAACCATCATAAAAATTTCATAAATATTTTTTATTTTATCTTGATGTTTATTTTTGTTTACAAAGTATTGGCCAGACATAAGTGTGGTTCAGAAAGTGAAGTTCTTTCTGAACATCACATGCTGAGTATTTCACATCCTTCCCACTCTGAAATCCAACTTATTCAAAGTATCTTATTTCCTTTTCTAATGAAGTTTATTGTAGGTCACTATGTTGCCTAATGGTAAATAGATATTTACTTAGAAGGGGTCTGGAAGGACCAGAAATGACAGTAAGGTCTAGCACATATCCTACAAGGTGATGGATATTGTTACCAAACTAGTGGGCCACCTGCGGAGCCAGCAGTAGGTTAATGTTTCTGTTGACCACCATGGAGCAAAAGTTACTCATCTTTAATTAATTTTTTGCCAAAAGTACTATTAGAGATCTCTTCAAGGTGTTACTTTCAACATGAACTACAGACTCAATAAATCCAAAAGATGTTCTCAGTTTAATTCTCTTTAGAAGATAAAAAATACACCCTATAACTTATTCTTTTAGAGAATTAAGATGCAAAATATGGAATACAATTTCAAATAATATTTTCTTATAGGACTTGATCTGAAAAGAGACCAAATCTCTGTCTTATCTCTGTCTCCCCATCTTTTTTTTGTCTCTCATTTTGCTCTTTCAGTTTCATAATTTACACATTTTTATCACTTTTAAAATAATATTATTTTATAATAAGCAACAAGCCCTACTATCTAGAATATATAAAGAACTTTAAAAATTAGTCCCAAGTTTAAAGACCCAATTCAAAAATGGGCATCTGAAATGAACAGACACTTCTCAGAGGAAGAAATAAAAGCAGTCAAGAGGCATATGAAGAAATGTTCAACATCACTGGTCATTAGAGAGATGCAGATGAAAACAACACTGAGATTTTACCTCACTCCACAAAGAATGGCTGCTTCTGTGAAATTAACCAGCAATAAATGTTGACAGGGCTTCAGGGAGAAAGGAACCCTTCTCCACGGTTGGTGGAATTGTATACTTATGGAACCATTGGGGAGATTCCTCAGAAAACAAGGATTAGAGGTCCCATTTGTTCCTAGTATTCCCCTGCTAGGAATATACCCAAAGGAAATAAAAGAATCATATTGTAAAGACATATGTACACTCATGTTCATAGCAGCTCAGTTTGTAATAGTCAAATCTTGGAAACAACCCAGATGCCTATCAGCTGGAGACTAGATAAAGAAGACGTGGGTTTTTTAAAAAAATGGAATATTACTCTGCCATAAAGAATGACAAGTTTGAGTTATTTATGTACAAATGGATATATCTTGAGGACACACTAATAAGTGTAATAAATAGGTTACAGATATGTAAATACCATACCTTTTTTCTGGTATGAGAACCTGGAGATGCCAATGAGTTCTAGAATGTATGATATCACTTCTCGGCCTTTTGGCTAAGAACAAGTGTAGAATGTATGATAGATTTTGTGAAATAGGAAATATTCAAAGGAATGTGCTAGGGGAAAGTAAGGAAGGAAAAGAGTAAATATGGTTTGAAAAGAAAAAGAAAGCACATGTATATAAGGGGTGGGGTTGTGGGTGGGTAGGGATATGGGTAAAAATGAGAATTAACTTGTGTCATATACTGGTATAAATTCCCCAATGTTGAGTGTGATTGTGAACTGTGTATGAAATGTACCAATAAAGAATTCAATTTAAAAAATAAGCAACAAGCCCTTTTTTCTTTAAGAAAAATTTTCCCCTGACTCCCTTCTTTCTATTTATAGCTATTAGTGTAAACTCTCTGCCCATCAAGACCAACTTTTTGAAAAATTCACATTGAGATCATTTTCCTCCATCTAGAACATATCAGTGGTGTGTCAACATTCATTCCTTCTTTTTTGTGTCCTGCCAAACACCTTGTGGTGGCACTTCCTTACCCACTAATGCCCTGTTATGCTACTCAAAGACCTTACATCCTGTTCCCCAGTTGTGTTTTCTTTTTATTTCCATTGGCCTTTTCTGAAAATTCTCTGCTTGAGCAATATCATCTTTTAGACTCTTTCATATGCATTTAGACCTTCTTTCTCCTATACCTGGAATACTTCCATTTTTTCTTTTTACTCATTCTGCTCTACTCTTGACATACGACCACCTCTGGCCACCCTGTAATTGTTTTTGTGTATATCAGACCTTAGCCATCTCATGCCTCTGAATAGTGAACTTTAACCTATAAAACTATGAGTGTGTGTGCTCGCTCTCTTGTGCATTTTCTGAGTATCATTCATGTTTTTATTTTTTATTCCCTTGACTTTAATTATTCACTTTTAGCCCTTATGTAATTTGACCTCCTATCAAGATTAGATTAAACCTGTGATAGTTTTAGTGTTTAGATTTTATTTTAAATGGGAAGATCAACATTAGTCCATTGAGTTTTTCCATGTTGTCACCTAGATTTCTACCTTATACAACCAATTTCTATTCCTTAGGGCTGTTAGTGTCTGTGGAGATTCCAGTCTTATAAGGCCTGTGTCAACAAGAAGCACTTTGTCTATAGGTTTCATATCACACATTCTAGTTCTTTATATTGCTCACTCTTCTAAATTGAACTCCAAGAGCTTTGGGATCAGGACTGAATCTTATCTTGAGGTGCATGCATCTCAGGAAATCATGTTAAGATTGTGTCCCAGACTAAAATTTGATTTTTTTAATCTATGTGATTAGTTATAATAGCTAATATTATGTATTTCATAGGTTCCAGGGGCAATTCTGACCCAGTTAGTTTTCATAACTCATGAGATATTTTTATTTACCTCATTTGCATGATGAGAAAACTGAGGTGCAGAGGGGTTAAGAGAGATATTCAAGAGAATCTAAATGCCAGTCTGGTCAGCCAGCCCTACAGTCTTCATTGTACTAAGGCTTCTAATTATGTTCAACAATTTATTTTACCCCTATTGATCTGTTTTATCTAGAATGTCTTACCATCTTCTATGAATTGTAACTGTTAATGGAACAAAATGTTTAATTGGAGAGTGATACTGCAATACAGATGACTTTCTCACTATACTCTTTCTCACTATACCATTTGGGGGATGTAGTCTCACCATTTCATTTAAGACTAGAAGAGAAGGAGTCTGGCCAGACTTCACATATTCAATAACCTTAGATTGGTATAATGCCTGATGTCAAATATTGATTTTCTAGGTTTAAGAAAGAGATTAGAGAACTGAACTCAGGGCAACATCTTATTGTTTAAAAGATAAAAGTTCTATGCATTTATAATGTAGTATATATTCTGGCTAAGAACAGAATGTTTATTATTGTTGTTATTATTATTATTTCCTAGAAACCTTTGTAGGCACCATTCGTAATATAATTTAACTCCATCAATCATCAGTATATCTGGAAAACGGACAATAGAAATGAGTCAGTTTGGGAAGAGTCAGGGTCAGAGATAATGATTTTTAAATGCAGATTACAGAAATGGAAATGACAAATATTTCAAATTCTGGCAGCTTTTTCATTCTATGGTTCCCTAGTCAATGCAAACTTTTCAGGAAAGATCAATATGCCAGTGTTCTTGAAAGCTGCTTTTTTTTTAAAAAGCATCATCATAATTGTTTTGCCATTTAACATACTGCCATAAATACCTTCTGCTTAAATTGTGAAATAGATTCTAACTTCTGCAAATGAACACAGCTAACACAATTGTATGTGAGTGGTACACGATGCTAGAGTGGTTAAATATTAGGCTCAATTTATAAATGTATCATAGGACAGGAAAGTAACAAATTTTTCTTTTGGATAAAATACTTTTGGCATTGATCCTGTATTTCTGTTGCTAATTCTTTCATTACTCTCATAAAAAGTAAAAGGCCTAAAGTCATTTGAATAATTTAGTATTGAGGTTTATTATTTTACTTCATGTGTAATTATTGAGGACTTAGTCCCAGCAACAGCTCCAGGTGAGGAAGATAACTACAGTGGGCAAAATAAAGTCTCAACTTATGTGTAACTCCAGTCTTTCCACAACATTGCAGATTGAATTAACTTCCCATGCATGGTTAGGTTGCCAAGCCATTCAAAAATACATTAAAACCTTAAGATATTGATAATAACTCATAACAGAGTGATTATTTTGAAATTTACATTACTAATTTAAAAGGTGTCCTGCTTACTGATCCATAAAATGGGGATTTATTTTTATTTCTCATAGGGAGTACATTAAAGAAAAAAATAACCTATCTGGGAGATGGTTATGAATCACTTATACATGGATAAGTCAATCTTAAAAATCTATTTATCTGTAGTGATGTGAATTGTAGTCATTTTTAACTCTCAGTACTAGTAGTAATAGAGAAAATCTGATGAGAAGCAATAAAAGCTTTCTCCAACAGTTTGCATTAAGATGAAGCTCAGGTGGTTATTATGCACACACACCACTTAAATCATCTCAAGTACAAGAAAGCTCGATAAAAATGGTCTATCAATTTATCTGCAATATGGTCTTATTCAAAAAGAATGAGAACTTTTTCTGAATTATATTAAACTCATTTCATTCTTAAAAGCAGTAATTCCAAAATGGACTGTGCCTTCAATTTCATATGTTTAACTAGAAAAGAGTATGTAGATATTTTCAGAATATTTTAGCTACAAAATAACTGGAGTGCTTATTATATATTAGAATGTTTCCCCCTGGAAACTGTCAACTCTAATATTTGTTTCAATATAACTACAGGTCAGTATATGCATATCTCACTACCAAAATTAGAATATCATTCATGCTTATTTTTGTAAAGCAGAAACAGAGACATATGACTCTTTAAGAGAGAATCAATGTTAACTGGGAATGTTTAATCTGCTACACTTGCTAATATGAACCTAGAAGTTATTCACCTAAAAAAATATCCTCAGAGTAAAAGAGAGTTGTCATTAAAGTTCCAGCCATGTAACCAGGAGCATCTTTGTTATGTTGTTTTCACCTCTAGAAGAGAAACAAACTAAAGATTTTAAAGTTCTCAGTGGAATAGAAAGGGACAGGATGGCAGTAGTTTGAAGTTCATGAGAAAAGGACCACAGATAGGCATGCAGACAGCCTCTGTTGCTGCCAAAACACAATACAATGAGCAAAGCTTAATATGAGTATATCTGGCATATAAGTGATCCTGAATTGTGGAAAACATGGTACAGATTTCCTATGGTCAGTTCATGCCCACTTATCATCCTTCTTTCAATTGATTTTGAATTTTATGAAGTCTTGTGTGACTCATTGGATACTTAACGAGGTATATAGCCTTGACATATAACTTGTATTTGTAATGAATTCTAACTGGAAATTTGACAGAATGTTAAGTCTTATTTCTTTAGAAATGTGGTGATATAAAATAACAGAAGATCAGAAGGAAAACAAGTTGCAATGTATGTTTTTATTTTTTAATGAACAGTATATCCATCTGTTTAGAAAGTTTATTGCAGGGATTAAGTGATCTGTAGTCATTGGCAGAGTACAGTATTGGGAGCTTAGTAGTATTTTTTTTTTGAGACAGTCTTACTTTGTAGTTCAGGCTGGACCTGAGTTCATTTGTAGCTCAGGCAAGCCTTGAACTCAGCGATCCTCCTGCCTCTGCCTCCCGAGTGCTGGGATTATAGACATGAGCCACCAAGCCCAGTATTTGTGGTGTGAGGTACTGATTGACAGTGGGCATGAACCCAGTATTGTTGTATGTGGTACCAGGGATCGAACCAGGGACTTTGCGCTTGCTAGACAGGCACCAGAACCACTGAGCTAAATATCCAGCCCTAGTAAATGTTTTATATATCTTCTCAATTGTGAGCATAATTATTAAAAGGACAGGAATATCTCCTTTTTTGCCATTTGAGTTAATGCCTGAAGATGAGCTCTCCTAAATGTAGCTTTCCACCTTAAGCCAGATTCCATCACTGAGTTCTTATCTTATTGTATTTAGTCTCTCCTGTTTATCATCCTAGTTTCTTCAAACCTAGACTCATTTTTCTCCTCTCAATCCTTTTTAATCTTTCTTACAACAAAACTGGAATTCAGCCCCAAGGCAAAGTTCTACTAGCAACTGTGGAGAAACCTTTCTGAACTTTACAAACTGTCTCCTGTCAGTTCCTCCTGCTCTTGCCTGAGCCCCCCACCCACCTTCCCGCACAATAGCTGTCTGGCGGCTCTCTGCAAACATTGGCTCATCACTTCAGTGATGTGCTATTCATTTTTTCATCACCTTACTGTGATGTTCTTAAACCTACAGTGATACCAAGACCCCAACTCCCATTCTGACATGAGATAACTTCAGTAATAATGTGATGAGAAGAAAGTTAAATAAAATATCAGAAAGAGTAGAAAACATGCTCTTTTTCTCTGTCTTACATAGAATAATGGATAAATACTTGCTTAAAATGCCACTTGAAGCCATATAAAAGGAATCCTTCGATCATATTCCTAGAATTCTATTTCATTAACTAAATTAAAATTAATTCTTCTTTGGCACACCTATTTTAGGGACTGTTGTTTTTCTGCCTAAGAGATCAGTGCAATAAAGTGTTACTTAATTAAGCAATAAATTATTATTTTCCATCACTTGGAACTTTCAGATTCTTTTTACAGACCTTTGTTTTGCTTTGTTTTTTGGAAGTGTGTTTCTTATATTCGCCTCATCTGGTCAGCTTTTTAATTCTTATTTTTTCAAATGGAGTGAGAGAAGAGTATTTCTCTGGTCATTTACAATCCAAGGGAAAGCTTTACAAATTGACACCATTTAAACAATCTCTCTGTCTCTGTGTTAATCCAAATCACTTTTCTAAGACTGTATCTGCTTAAGGGTCCAGTACTCAGGTGGGATAAAGAAATGTAACGTCTAAATAAGGCTTTCCTCCTTATAGTATCTAGAAAAGCACTTGAATTATTTAATTTAGCTGATGGACTGGCTTCCCATTTATATTGTAACATATTATACATATAACTCACTGTAATTCTATATTTTACATATAATGTACAATTTTACATATAATGTATAATTATATTTTAGAATTATATATCTATTTTAAGTTCAAAACACTGCAATCCTTTGTAGTAGTATTTTATAAATTCAATTTATTATCCATTATTTAGCACCTACATCCTACCAACTAGCTAATGACCATCAAAGACTTTATTACTCTAATTCTTCTATTATTGTTTTTGAATTATTTTTTATAATTTTTTAGTCTGATAATAAAATTAATACATAATTATTTCAGAAAATGTTCAATGAAAATAAGGAAAAATGTCGTTAAGCTTAGTACTATGTAATAACCAATGTTAACAAAGACTTTAATTGATGTTTTTAAGCTGAAAATTTCTATTTGCAGGTTGTAAATGATAGATTGACTTTGACTTTCATTTATTCTAAGGCTTATTGACTTTTCTTTTAACCTTACTTTTGAATGTTAATTGCTTCTAATCAGAAAACCAAACATCAGTAAAATAAACCATTTATCTATTAGTAAATCAGTTTCAACCTGATATCCCAATGAATAGTAATGGACTTCACCCATAAAATATATTAAGTATAATAAATGCTAAGAATTCTCAAAATTTGCAAAACTGAGAATGCACCTACATTCAATTTTGTTTTTCTTAACTGTAATATTGCTACAATTCAGTGAAAGTTTCTCTGATTTTGTTCCTTTTGGTGTTTTAAACATTTATTGTTAATTTATAGGCTTTGCCTCACTTTTGCACTTCACAGAGGAAGGAACTAAGACAGCAAAGTTAAGTAATATATGAGTAGTTAGAGACAATGAGAGACAGAACTTGTTTCCATTCATTCCCTATTCCCCAGGTATGGTCTTTGACCATAGCATACACTAGAAAATTAAATATATTGTAATTTATTTAAAAATGGATCCTTAAAGCTCTTTTCTTTTTGTAGATGTACAGTGGAGGATCCTGAGCATATTTTTGCAGGTTAAAGCTTGATTCAGTTTGCATTCTTTTTTTTTTTTTTTTTTTTTTTTTTTTTTTTTTTTTTTTTTTTTTTTTTTTTTTTTTTTTTTTTTGAGACAGGGTCTCGCTTTGTAGTTCAGGCTGGCTCTGAGCTCACTGTGTAGTCCAGGCAAGCCTCGAACTCAGCAATCCTCCTGTCTCTGCCTCCCAAGTGCTGGGATTACAGGTGTGAGCCACCATGCCCGGCTGCATTCTTTTTTTTTTTTTGAGACAGAGTCTGGCTTTGTACTTCAGATTGGCTCTGACCTCACTATGTAGCCCAGGCAGGTCTTGAGCTCAGCAATCCTCCTGCCTCTGCCTTCTGAGTGCCAGGAATACAACTGTGTGCCACCACACCCGGCATTGTGGTATGTGGTGCTGATTGCTGGTGGGTGTGAGTCACCATGTCTGGTATTGTTGTATGTGGTTACCGGGTATTGAACCAGGGACCTTGCACTTGCTAGAGAGGCACTAGACCCACTGAGCTAAATCTCCAGTCCTCACTTTGCATTCTTAAGGGACACATGTATTTGGTGGGAGGTCATGAGGTGAGGTACAGACAGGGTCTTTTCTGAGCCCACAGAAATTTTGGAAAATGGCTTCCCAGCAAGATTAAAGATTCACTTTGAGTAAGTCATGGGCAAATGTGAACACACGTGCTACAGCTGTTGTGATGCTTCTGTTGCATGTGTCCTGTTTTCAGTTCTTGCTTCTCCTATGTCCACTTGCCCCAAGTACACACACACTCACGTGTGCACCAGGATGATAAGCAAATCATTAGTAATTCACACTGAGTGATACATGGTGTTTTCCAAGGCCCACATTCCTGCCACTGTCTGGCTCCTCTACAGTTTTATACCATGATCCAGCAACTAAAGAGAGGGAATGTCTCATGAAAGACAGGCTCTGGGACTTTGTTTTAATATAAATGGATGCATTATTCTTGTGGTCTGATGCCACACCACATCATTAGATGTTGAGTAGCCTTTGTATACAGCAATAGCTACATGTCTTTGTTTCAATAGACACTTTTAGGAGAAGAGAAACGTTGAAAATTCAAAAGAGGAAGGAAAAGGCTGGGCATGGTGGCTTCCGCCTGTAATCCCAGCACTCGGGAGGCAGAGACAGGAGGATTGCTGAGTTTGATGTTTGCCTGGCCTACCTAGTGAGCTGAGGGCCAGTGTGAACTACAAAGCGAGACCATGTCTCAAAAAAAAAAAAAAAAGAGGAAGGAAAAGTCATGGAGTCTTAGTTTTGTTTTTTTTTTTTTTTCTGTTGCTATAATGGAATACCTGAGGTAGATAAAGTGATTGAAAAGAAAGTTTATTTTGGGTCACAGTGCTAAAGGTCTCCAGAATATGTTTGCTTTTGGTGAGGACCACATGAAATCTTACCCTGTGGCAGACAGCAGAAGGGCAAGAGGATGAAAAAACATCAAACAAAGCTAAGTTTCCTTAGAGTGATCCTCTCTGTAAGTAACTAGTCAAATCCCATGAAAATGGTAACTCACCCCTATGAGAGGGCACTAATCTATTCGTAGAGGTTCTGTCTCCAAAGTCTAACCATCTCCCAGTAGGCCCAAACTCTCAACACTTTCACTGACAAATGAAGCATCAACATGAGTTTTGTTAAAAACAAAATCATCAAACCACAGCAGAAAGGGGAAGGGGAGTCTTCCAGAGAGGTGGGTTAGGATAAAAGCTGAAGGGATTTTGTGTGTTTGTGGGCAAAGCAAGGCTTCTTGGAGGACCGGGGTACAGGGTAGTGTGTGGCTGCAGGTGAGGGCCTTCACCCAGTTGGTGCACAACTGATGCTATCTTCCCAGGAAAGTGTATAAAGTGTAAATTAGTCTCTCTCCTCTCTCTCTCTCTCTCTCTGCCTTCCTCTCCCTCTCTTCCTCTCAGTTGTCAAATTTCTTCAACAAAAACTAATTTTGGGGGGGCAGGGGTAAAAGGGTCCTGGCCACTCAGTCCATCTGATCGCTAAATATTCCTGCATACTTAACACTTTATCAGCCAAAGAAAGGAGAATAAAATTCGTGTTATATATTGCATGCTTGCTATGATTCTACACATCCTATAATGTATTTTACATACATGCATCCATCACATGAATCCTTTCATCTCAGTCTTATGATCGTGTCAAATGACAGATTAGTGATACTGTGTCCCTGAAAGGTTATGTGTCTGAGCAAGACCATTTATCCAGTAAACAGTAAAGGACAGAATTTGGGTTCAAACCTAGAATAATCCCAGGCTCTCAATGTTAGAACCTTCCCAGGATGCCTATAATGTGTGAACAAACCATATTTACATTTGGGAAGGAGTTTCTAACTCTGAAGTAGACCAGTTTGTCTTTGGCCAGTCCTGTTTAGTGAGCGACTGAGGAAGCATATTTTATCATAGTTAGAGGACTTAGTATCTTATGCAGATCCATTTTTTTTAGGGACATAACCTGTGACTCATAAATTATCTCTACACAAGCTGTAATAAAGTTGCCCTGTCATTCTAGACTTTGACTAACATGGCCTCAAGCTGAAACACTGCATACTTTTCCAAGATGAGTCTTTCACTAAAGAACATTCTCAAGTAGATATGGCAATAACTCTGCCCTGAGTAAGCTATTATGCATGGGATGTTGAAGGCATGCTGCATCCCCACATTGATATTTGCTAATTCCCAGCCAATGTCTGCCTATGCATAGTCACACAACTAGTGCTATAATAAAGCCTACTTCCTGTGGGGAGAATTCCAACCCACTCTAGATCAGGGCCATAGTTTCTTGTATCAAACAGAATCTCTCTTCTTAGGCCAGTCAGTCCCCTTTCTCTTTAGGTTCTTACAGAAAAAGTCTAATTCTTCCACAAAGAAATTTTTCAGATAATAGGAGAGTGCAGTGCTGTGTCTACTGACTCCTCTCTTAAAGCTAAACACTGCACATATGTTGTGGTTTCTAGATGCTTCATTGTTGTCTTTGAATTTTCTTTAAATTTCTCATATGAACAGTGATGTGAAGTAAAACCACATCACTTGAAATAAACAGCTCAAAATAGAAACCACTAACTTCTTTGATCTAGTCACTGAATGAAAGCCTAAAATTACACAGGTTTATTTCTTTAATGTTTTTATAATACAATATTATTTTATCAGACAGTGTAAAATGTCACTTAAAATTTCTCATTTTTAAATGCTATTGTTAAATAATGCCTTGCTCTCTTCCTATATACTTTTTTGTGATTAAAGTTTTTATTTTAAGATAATTGTGGTTCATATGCACTTGGAAAAACTCAGACAGAAATATTTGTGTACTCACCTTAAGTTGTAAGAAATAATATGATAAAATTATGTGTGTTCCTTATCTGATTTCCTTCAATGGTAACGATTTATAGTATCATAATTAGGATGTTATATTGAACAATGAGGCTACGGGACATTTTCCTGTTTAAAGGGCTTGTTAGTAACACATAAAAGTGGTGTTCATTTTGATGAATTGTTACATAAGTATGATGTATTGAGAACATTTTCAATCCTGTTCTCCCCCCTACTTTCTGTCAGCCCTATTCTCAGACTCTTTTCCATCTCCAGATATCTTTCATTGTCCTCAGAGAGGTTTGCTGCTCTGCCAGTAAATTCATTCAGTAGTCTTGGAATCTCAGATCTCAGGTGAGTTCGAGAAAATTTATCTTTTTCTTAATTATTTAGCTTTCTCTTGAAGTAGAGTCAATACTAGTTTATAACTTTTTAGTGCTTAAGTATAAATGGAACTCCTCACATGTCATAATCAATTCACAAAGCAATATTATATAGATAGAACAAAAATAAATTAGAAATTAAAATTTAAAATATTTGTTAATGAAGCAATAAAGAATATAAATAAACTAGCTAAAGAATTAGAGGTAATTA
>PVIC010011539.1:0-41207 GCA_004025085.1 Thryonomys swinderianus | reverse complement strand
AAAAAAAAAAAAAAAAAAAAAGAATTCCCACACACCCCTTTTTGCTTTGTTATAGATGAAAAGAGCTATGGATTTATCTCACTTTTCTTTCCTAATAACTTGCTAATTTCAGTTATAACTAGATATATAAAAATTTAATATTCTTGCCAATAAATTTAGCCAATAATCTGTCCTTTTTGCTGTGTCCTGTTGCAAGTGTGAAAAAATTGCACCATTAAGTGTATCCAAAATCCAAAATAAGTTTCACTGTACCTTTCAAAAACAATAATAGTATCTAGAAAATCACACAGGATACAGTACAAATTTTCCATGTGATGAAATGCATTTCAGCATAAAACCTTTTGCCATTTTTAATCTAAAACTATGTGAAGATATTCAGAGTATTTTGAAATAAATTTGAGTTTCTCTGTCTCTCGCACACATGCACAAACACATACACACATTGGCATACACACGTTTGTGACTTAGAGATATTGCTTAGAAATCTTTTTCCCAAACTTCCTTTTTTATATAAATCTTTTTTCATATACTTAGAGATATGTGGTGAAACAACTTGTATATGAAAATAAGTTTTCTAATTTTTATACACATGTGAGATAGTACAGAAACGTCATATGTAAGAAATGGTAAAAATGTCACTTCTCACTTCTCCTCACTTCCAGAAGTTGATGAGATGATAAATGGTGAAGGAAGTTCTAGGGAGTGATAAGTTTGAATCAGATTAATGAATTGAGAGAAAATAAAGAAAAGAATATAACAGGGCATCACCCAAAAACTGGTTAAAAATATAATATCACAGAAGAATATGTGCTTTAAAATTTTAAATGCTTATCTTGAAATCTTTTTTTTTTTTTTTTTGAGATAGGGTCTCGCTTTGCAGTTCAAGCTGGCTCTGAGCTCACTATGTAGTCCAGGCAAGCCTCGAACTCAGCAATTGTCCTGTCTCTGCCTCCCGAGTGCTGGGATTATAGGCGTGAGCCACCACGCCCGGTTTGAAATCATTTTTAAAATAAAGAGAAGTCAAAAGAAAGTAAAAATTACTGGAAGTACCACTGAGATTACCACTGTGGACATTTTTTCAGTATTTTATTTTAATCTGTTTTCCTCAGTTTTATATACATAATATATTTGTGTGTCATTTACTAAAATGGATTTAGAGTCTACAGTCAGTTTTTTTTTTTTTTTTGAGACAGGGTCTCTCTTTGTAGTTCAGGCTGGCTCTGAGCTCACTATGTAGCCCAAGCAAGCCTTGAACTCAGCAATCCTCCTGTTTCTGCCTCCCGAGTGCTGGGATTACAGGCGTGAGCCACCACGCCCAGCTACAGTCAGTTTTATATTTAGCTTTTTTGCCATTACACATATCATGAGTATTTTCTCTTTTTGTGCTTAACTTTTTCCCTTTATGTAGCATGACTGATAAAAATAATATATTTAATGCACCCAACATTATGTTTTGACATGCACATTTTGAAATTATTGCTATAATGGATTTAATTAATATAGTCATAGACTCACATACTGTAGCAATTCTTAGTTTCTTCTTAAAAATATTGTGTGGTAGTACAAGTCAAATACTCTTAAAAATAATAATGTACTTAGCATGTCACTCCCAGAGACAAATTGGAACAGTTAAATGAACACCGTTCCAGATGAATTCTTGAAGTCTCTATACACTAATATATTTTGAAAATAAAAAAAATCTTGCAGTACCATCTATACTATTTGGCAAACTGCAGTTTCATTAAACAGAGTGTAGTGAACACATTTTCAACTCAATAAATTCATGTTAACATCAGATCCCTTAATGATATAATTAACAACACTTTTTCTACTTCCTGTTATCTTTCTTACAGTTTTTCCTTGTTATATCTTGTTATTAGTTTCTAAAAATGTGGTTTTTGTTTCCTATATTTCATTATTATAATTCTATGACTGGCCACTTTCTAAACACACAAGTGATAAGAAAAGGGCGCTGTGGCATTTGGTGTACCTCATTTAGTAATAGTGCAAATTAAGGAAGTTTTTTTTTTTTTGAGATAGGGCCTCACTTTGTAGTTCAGCCTGGCCCTGAGCTCACTATGTAGCCTACGCAAGCCTCGAACTCAGCAATCCTCCTGCCTCTGCCTCCCTAGTCCTGGGATTACAGGTGTGAGCCACCACTCTTAGCAGGAAGGTATTTTATTTAAGTAAAATTTTTCTGTAGCAAGAATAGCAGTTCCCACAGACACATTTAGAAATGACAGGCACACGGGTTACTGTGTTAGATGAGGATGACAGTAATGAAGTCCTCGTGATGGTGAACTAAACTGTAATTTTCTCTAAGTTGGATAAACCTCATCTGCCCCTTCCCAGACCTCAGAATCTTTTCTCAGAGCACCCTGAATTCCCTACAGAGCAATTGTTTTACTTTGCAACATCCCGTGATGGAGCAACTCTACACCTGACTCTTAAATCTTCCAGGATACTTTCTTGGTTCATTCATCCAGCTCTTCAAATTCTACCTTCATCTAAATCATTTCTCAAACCCCTAATATCATTTCAGATTTTAGTAAAATAAAGATCATAGAACTTTCCTTATTATGACATAAAATCAGTTTCTTCTTAATATACACAATATAAATGTTTGCTAGCTTTGTTTCCACAATGTTTCCATTTGTTTTTTAATGTTCTTTCCTTCTTTGATAAGTTCATATTTTATGTACTATAGAGTGCACAAATTTGTGCTAGAATTAAAACACTTCTCTGAATTGTGTGTGCATGTGTGTGTGTGTCTGCACATCAGAATATACACATCCATTCTGGGAAGTCCTCTTTTTGTTAGAACCAAGCAGATGTGAAGGGAGCTAAATGTGTACTACAAAGGGAATTTTTCACTTGATCCAGAGTATATTTTAGATATTGAATGTTCTGTTCTATAATGACTATTTGCATGGTGAGCCTCACCATGTGATGAATCATGATTGATATTGGTTAAAGGTGCTGGATGAATATATTGAATATTCTTTAATATTATAATATGATAATCACAGTATAATATGATAATCCTAGGTTGCTAGCAATAAAGGTTGGGGAGATAGGCTCCTAGCTACAGTTATTCTTGAGCTTAAAAGATATAAGATTTATCTGGGAAAAATTTGTGCATCATTTATGAATAAAAAGTATCCTTCATATACAAGAAACTTCTCAGCATTAAATATTAAAAATAGGCAGAATAAAGCCAGTTCTTGAAAGAGGATATGTAAATACATAATGAAGAAACTTAATTTCACTAGGAGTTAGAGAAATTCAGAACAAAATATTGTAAGTTGCTGTGTTTCACTTTAACATTTTTGTATTGATACTTCTTAAAAAGATTGATAATAACCAATATTTTCAAGGATACAGGGAAATATATTCAAAATATGGCTGGACTGACTTCAGAATACTTGAGGAAGGTAAGATAGAGAGATCTTTAATAATTAAAATTTGCAACATAACTTTTAACTCTGCAGTCCTACTGTGGGAATATATGAAAAATAAAAGCACAAGTACCAGAGGAAATAGTTTTATTTTGTATAATAAAGGCTATCACACTGTAATCAATGTTACTGTACCAGAAGCCTATCAACAGAGGAATTTTATATAGCTACTAGAAAAAAGTGTTGAATCTATATGCATTGAAGTACATAATAAATAGAACTGTACACTTATATATTTTGTTATCATAAATGCAGTATGATGGAAGAAAAGTTGAGGGAGCTTTCTAGAGGCCAAGAATAACTTGATATTGACTCCATGATGGAGCAATTACTGGCACTTTTAACATGCATGAAGCTATGCCTGACTGTAGGGAAAACACACATATATGAATTGTAGTTACTGGACTCCAAATAGAATTCAATTCTAGTTATATCAAAATGAGCACCTGTGAAACAATATGAATAGGACAGAAGATATATAGTTGCATGCTGAGTGCATGGTAAAGACTCCAGGCACAATGCAAACCTGGAGGAGAGGTTGGCCCAGTGGATAGCCAGGGGAAAGGGAGCAGCTTGCAGTGAAAAGGAACTTTGGTTGTATCCAGAGACTTCACACCTTGCATTCTCGTCCTTTTGCTCTGCTTTTCTTCATTTTAGGCTTTCATGGTCATGGATCTGACCTTGTTGTTTGCTTTTAATTACGACTTCTGTTAGTAGTGTTTAAGATTTGAACCCTAAGCAACTTTGTACCCTGTTATGGCTTATGTCTAGATGTCCCCACAAAGCCTCATGCAGTCCTAGGTGGGGCTTTTCAGAGGGGGCTGGATCTAACATTAATGATGCTGGAATTAAGGGTGTGATTGCTGTTCATTTGGCACCATCTTCATCCAGGTATCCTAGATAGAGTATGAAAGTGGGCAGGTAGAAGCTGCTAAGGTCCCCTGCTTGCTTTGCTACCTTCTGCCCATCATGAACTGTTTCTCCTCTGCCATGTTCCTCTGCCACACCACCCAGCCCTGGAGCCAGCCAATTATGGACTGAAATGTCTGCAAACTGAGTACATAAACCTTTTCTCCCTTAACTTTGGTTGTTGCGTATTTTGTTTCAGAAAAAAAAAAAAAAGTGACTACCACACACTCCAATTCATTCTTACAGGTGCTTTTGAGGTTTTTCTAGTCTTAGTCCCTTGGGATAAACCTTAAACCTTAGTCAATGATGCAAGCTTGGTCTTCTCCTTTATTGACGGGTAAACGGCACAAGCTCTATAACACTTAGTCATCATGGCCCCTCTCTGGGCTGAGCCTCAGGTCAAGGCTCTTTTGCTTAATTCTTTCTTCTTGGGCTGTTAGAATCAGTGAAGGTAAACCACAGAGGTTGAATTAGCCATTCTCCACCCAGTTCACTATGATTACACAAATTCAGCCCCAACTAAGTAATTTTCTCTGAAGTGGGAGGGGGTCATTTTGTGAGTGAATTTGAATGTCTGCATACATCAGCATTATTGTTAATCACATCTGCACTTACATATATTTATATGCACACTCACAAGTGCAAAGATGCAGTTTCAAACTTAATTAAAAATAGAAAGCAACCTAAAGTGTGCGACTATTTCCCCTGACTTCAGCATGATCTACCGCTTTGACAAAATTTCATAAATCTCCCACAATAGAAAATTCTACTGTGCAGAACCATTTTATGCGGCAATATAGGTACTTAAAATATTCAGCAACTTTCATCATGTTTTGCCTCTTGGTACATGAGATTTTTATGTATTTAATAGTTACATATGTTATATATTTTAAACAGTATTTTTTACTAATGGTCCCCAACAGTACATTTCTCTGAAACTCTAACATCTGTGTTTTGTTCTTGTAGCTTATGGTGATAATCTTAACCTGAGCGTATGCACCCAGGGTGGACAGGTTAGTGGATATTTCTAAAGGATGGCTTGGTCCAGTGACGAAGGCATCAAAGTTGTCAAATGCTGTGTCAGAAAAGCCCCCTTCCTTTCTCTTTGAAGGGCAGTTCCGGCACTGGCATCTGAGCAGTTGCTGCCGTCGCCAGGCCTGCAGCAGGTACATGGAAACTCAGAGGAGAGGAGCCATGGGGAATGTTCATTTGTTATTTATTTATAAACTGGCAGCGCCACATCATGTAAAATTAACACCTTTAATGGGCTCCTGCCTTAGTGGCTCGGAGGAGAGGCATTCGCCAGCCAAGGCCACCTACCGGCTCCCAGCCGACAAGGCTGCACATTTGCGGTTAGCACTGGCTGCATGGGGTCCAGTGCTGAAGTCAGCCTCGTGCTCAGCTGGTCAGCAAAGGCCCGTCCCCTGGGAGAGGATGTTCAGGAAGTGCAGTCTCCAGGGGCTTTTGCGGCTGTAAAAACTAGTGATTACTTTGGAGTGTAAATCCCTTTTTCTGTGTGCTTAATGAAGAGATTTACTTCAACGTTCATTTATTATAAATTGGGGGGAGCTGGCTTCTCCCATATGCCAGCATCCAGAGGGTCCCTTTCCTGTAAGAGTTCATAAATAATCAACGTTTACAATGAAAAGGTTTTGTAAGCATTATCCTTTCCTGTCATAAAAATTCCCTCATGCTTCTAAGGGAAGAGCAAATACAATTTGTGGACAGAGACTATGGAACCAAAATGGATCTAAGCAGGGAGCATGAATGAAAGTGTTTAGGAATGGAGGAGGAAGACTTTGCCCCCCACTCATCCATATCGCTGCTCCTGCTTCTGTGGTGGGCGTTTCAAATGAATTTTGTAGCATTATTTAAGTACAATGGTGTCTGGCAAAGAGAGGATATACATTAAGTCACTCAATAAACATATGTCAGCTTACTATATGCTGAATATTGCCCTTGGTAGGTGTATATGTTCTTGGGAGCTCATGGCTTAACGTGAGAGAGAAGCATGTGAAAGATCAGTGAGATGCAGCTTGTTATTCTAGTTGAGGACAGAGCTGGGTGCTCGGGAATGTAGAGGAAGGGGAAACTAATATTTCATGAAGAAACCAAGACAGACTTCACAGAGGAGGTGATATTTGAGTTGAAAGAAGAGATAAACATTTTTCAAGACAGGAAAACAACTCCAAGTGGTTTTCAAAAGGTCAATCTGGGCACAGGTGTGATAGTCGCTTGGATTTGAATACCTGCCCAGTGCCAGGCACTGTGTGTGCTGCAGGCCACTGCTCTTCCAGTGGAGGGACATTACCAACATCTACATGTGAGTCACAAGGGTAGTGGGGATGGGCACACGGCCCATGTAGGAATGTAGACATAAGTCTGTCCAGTGGCCATCAATGCCATGGCTTAGACCCTGTGGCTTCCGGGGTTATTTTTTCCATGACTAGAAGAAGTTCAATCTTTTGGGAGAAATGGGAGCTATAATAAGGCTGTGAGGAGAGAAGAAAGCCTAGTGGAGTTGGGGTACAGCACTATTATAAACAAACTCAAATGCTCTAAGAAGTGTGAACTTTATTTTATTTAGTTTTTAGCTTTTAGTTTTTTTTGAGACAGGGTCTCACTTTGTAGTTCGGGCTGGCCCTGAGCTCACTCTGTAGCCCAGGCAAGCCTGGAACTCAGCAATTCTCCTGCCTCTGCCTCCTGAGTGCTGGGATTACAGGTGTGAGCCACCACACCTGGCACTGTGGTATGTGGTATGTGGTATTGATGGCTGGTGGGCATGACCCACCATGCCCAGCATTGTATGTGGCTACCAGGATGGAACTCAGGACCTTGCACTTGGGAGGCAGGCGCCGGAACCACTGAGCTAAATCTCCGGCCCCTGTGTGAACTTTATGTCCTTTTCACAATGAGAAGTTGATAGAAGAGGCTTCTTTATGCACGTGAGCACTTGCATGTGTGTGTGTGTGTGTGTGTGTGTGTGTGTGTGTGTGTCTGTGTGTGTGCAAGAAAGGAGGGAGACATGTAGATAAGAGGCAGAGGCAGGACGGGGAGTGACAGTGTACACTTGCAGTCCCAGCACTCAGCAGGCTGAGGAAAGAAGGGTCTCTAAGGAAGGGTTCAAGACCAGTGTTGCTACACAGTGAATTCAAGGCCAGCCTGGACTGTGTAAGTAAGACTCTGCCTCTGGGGTGGGGCTGTGCTTTTGAGAGACAACAATGGTGACATACAGCGATGGCCCTCAGAGGAGGGTGCTGATGGTGGGCACAATGGAGAGCACAATCCTTCTGTAAGATATAATACAGTCCTAAGTCTAGGCCGTCTATTAATTGCAATTGAGAAATCTAGGATTCAGGAGTTTACAGACTTTGGAAGTACACAAATTTGGAAATTACTAGCAGGGAAGTCTTGAATAAATTATTTAACCTCTCCAGATAGTTACAATGTAACCAATCAGACTCCTCACCTACAAAGAGCAGAGGACTAGCTTCTTCATCAGATTGTAGTGAAGCTTAGATAAAATAGTATCCACGTGAAACATTTGCCCAAAGCTGGGTTCATTGCAAATTCCTAATCACTAGTTGTTCTTCTGTGAATACCTTCCAAGGACAGCTGCTTTCTGAGCCCGTTCTCAAGCTCCCGGGAGGGCAGGAGTACTCACACTGTGCACACTCACTGACGTGCATGGGGCAGGCAGGACGAAGTGGAAGACAGAAACAGAGGTCTGCAGCATTTTCCCAGCCAGAGCTGGGACTGGAAGCTGTGGATGGCACTCTTGGCACCAGACAGACGGACTGGAAAGAGGAAACAAAAACCAGATTGAGTGCAGTCTTTCTTAAAGTGACAGGCGGGGGCCAGAAATTGAGCTCAGTGGCTCTGGAGCCTGTCTAGCAAGCGCAAGGTCCTGAGTTCTATCCGGGTAACCACACAGGATAATACCAGGCATGGTGACTCTCACCCACCAGCAATCAGTACCACAAACCACAAATGCCAGGCATGGTGGCTCACGCCTGTAATCCCAGGACTCGGGAGGCAGAGGTAGGAGGACTGCTGAGTTCGAGGCTTGCCTGGGCTATATAGTGAGTTCAGGGCCAGCTTGAACTACAAAGCCAGACTCTGTCTAAAAAGAAAAAAAGAGCAGCAGTCAGGATGACCTTGGTGAGTACACCAACAAATCCTTAATTCCAATATTGTTATGTTTGTTGTGAGCAGTACTGATGATGAATTTTTCCCTTTACCCTCTATTCACTGTGCCAGCTTAAAGTGGGTCTATTCCATGAATATTAAGTAAATTATCACAAAGGTGATGCATGGATAGGGCAGAAATTGTGATTACAGCATGAAGTTGAGGGTGTATCAAGAAGGAATGTGGCCTCCCCTGGACATTATTCTTTCCCAGCCAGGAGGCAGAGTGGGGCAGAACAGAAGCCCCGTAGACATCTGCTGTACTCATCCACGTACCCTGTGGCACCCAAGAGCACGTAGACTGAGTTTAGCATCGAGCCTCGTGTGCTGCTCTCATGGTAGCAATTTCCTCTCGTACCGCAGATTCTGAATTCTTGCCATGTGTAACGTGCACTTGCTGACTGTACACTGCATGTGTAAAGGACGTATGCAGTGCTCTATGTTTTCTATAATAGGAATTTCGGGAGTGACACCAATCTGGGTTAGATTTCCCATTGTCTTAATGGCCACTTAACCTCGAGTGATTCATTTCAATGGTCTAGATTCAGCCTCCCCATCTGATAATAAAAGTATTTTGAACTCAAAGGGGAGTGATGGGTACAAAAACAATGATGGAAAAGGCAAATATAAATGATGGAAAATACTTGTCATAGGGTTGGTCACAAATATAGGGCAAATTTAATTATCATATCAATGTCAGCTATGAACGCTGGAAACTTGCGGTTTTTGTAGGAACAGTGCACAGTTTGTATCTTTTTTGGGAAACAGTACAAGGCCTACCTCTTGCCCAGCACAGTGCCTGGCACATAAACTTCTGCTGAAAGGATTGGTGAGTGAATAAGGCTTGGAGGAGGAAACAGAGGGAGTTGAGTTTAGGCAACTTGAAGACATTCCAATGTGTATTATTTCATGAGCTTTTTAGGCAAGAAGTTCCATGATTAATTAATGAGACATAATAGGGTGTGGATCACTAGGTTTTAGTCCACTTTGAAGAGGAAGGTGATAGGCCTTACTTAGACTGAAGACCTGGCACCGAAGGTGGGCCAGTGTGAAACAGATGTTGCTCGACTTCTCCATTCAGGCTTCAACTAATGCAGCAATTTTTTAGAAAGTCTGTTTCTCTAAAAAAGCTAAGGAGTGATGCTTAGAATTTAATCTACAAGTAAAGACAAGACATTGAAGGTATCTTTGCCAGTTTAAACTCAGCCAATCCTGAAAACAGTCAGGTAACTGATTTTACCTTTTTTGTTTTTACATATTGTTTAAATCTGACTTCTCGAACTGACTTAAGTTTTAAGGGTCATATCAGTTGTTTCCATACAAATATTTGCTTTTTTCTCTTTCACTTCCAGAACTGTACATCCTTCCTGAAAGGCATCATTGTTCTATGTCCCTCTTTGCTTTCTCTTGTCTCACTAGTCCTCTCTGATGCTTTGCAAATTAGTCAGTCTGGAGTCTTCTGGATGGGTCACCTGCTCTGCTCCCTGGCCATGTTCACCTTTAGCTCTGCCTTAGAGACGCTTGCTTAGTTCTTCACCAAGCAACTCTAGCTGATCCTGCTGGAGGATCTCAAGACATGGTGTCAGGGTCACCTGCTGGATGTTCTAACCACACTGTTCATATTCTCTTGATGTGAGACTGAGGCCAAATCACCATTGCCTTCTTGACTATATTCTCATGAGGGTGAGGATTCTGTCCTACCTACTCTGTGTATTCCTGCAGAAGTCCTGGATGTAGGAGACTGTCAGGAAATACTCTCTGACATAACTTACATGTGAGCACCATCGAGACTTCAGGCTGAGTCTACAAGATGAAGAGAGAAATAGGTTTGAAGGGGATACCAAATGCCCACAGCAGCCACCACAAGAGAACCAATTTCCCTGAGGTTTCTGAAAATTAGCTGAATTTTAGTAAGCCTTCTGTTATTCCAAAAAGTCAGAAAAGTAGTAGTCATGAATTTCCTAGAGGCAAAGAAGGAACAATTCTATCGACCTTGAGACTCTGCAGGCTCCTAGAGAGGGCGTGGCTTGCAGGGAGGCAGAGGCTAGTCACTGTGATGCTTGCCTGGTAGAGACCCATTTTGCCAGAACAGGAAGTTCTGCCCTCAGGTTTTCATTGCTACCTGATTGGTCTTGGAGCCAACGTTAGCCATTATGAGCCACCCAGCTTTGCCTGGTGGTTTGACATCCAGTGGGGAGTAGAGGTTATTACCTGTAGGGTTTCTCTTTTGGTCTCTTAATTTCCTGCCTCTCATCACTGGCACTCTTACTTTTGTAGACTTACCCTGGTCTTTCATTCTTTCCTTCCCACAGACTCTGGTGAGCTCTAAGTACAGACTGGTAAACTGCTGCTCTGCCCACCTCGAGTTGGCCATCCCTGCTGAGAAGGTGCACACAGGTCAGGTGCCACGGTCAGCTTTTGTTATGCGCAGGCTGGCTTGGCTGTAGCTCTGCACATGTGACTGAAATTCCTTAAGTTCTGGGAATGGATTAAAAAAGATTGTGTGTGTGTGTGTGTGTGTGTGTGTGCATGTGTTCAACAATGAGACAGTGATGCTTAAACTGCACTTGAGCTTTCCTGTGCCTCGTGGCACTTTGCAGTTCAGTTTGGTGGTGCTCAGATGCCTTAAATTTGGTGACTGACTGGGGAATTACAAGGAATGTTCAGGAGGCAACTTTTTTTTACAAACTAAGAGTTCACCATGAAGACCGATTTATTTTATTTTATTTTATTTTTTTTTGAGACAGGGTCTCACTTTGTAGTTCAGGCTGGCCCTGAGCTCACTAGCCCAGACAAGCCTTGAACTCAGCAATCCTCCTGCCTCTGCCTCCTGAGTGCTGGGATTACAAGCATGAGTCACTATGCCTGGCACTGCAGTATGTGGTATTGATTGCTGGTGAGCGTGAGTCACCACGCCCAGCATTGTATGTGGTTACCAGGGATCAAATCCATTGCATGTGTGAGGCAGGCGCCGGAAAAACTGAGCTAAATCTCCCGGCCCACGACAGATTTCTTTTATAAAAACATGGTTGATACCCCAAGTTCTGGTCTTACTTTGGACCAGACCTATGCTGATGACAATGAACTTGAGGAATGAATACCTGGTTGTATTCATTATGGGGGCAGATGGTGTTTCTAGAAACAGAGCTATGAGGATTAGGAGTGCAATGGCTGGCAGTTTCTTCCACTGATGCCTGTGCGTCCCTGGGGAAAAGGCAGAGTCCTTGGCATGCGGTGAAAGGCTCTCGTGATGTGACACTTGCCTCCCTGTCCAGGGCCCTTGGTAAATGAGTTCCTCCTTTTGACCCACCTTCTTACCTACCACGTCTCAACTCCATGCTCTCTCCTGGGGCCTGCTTCTTGGTGTTCCCACAGAGCCTGAGAAAGCATCTGTGTATTAACTTCTCATTTCTTCACAGGACTATGAATTCTCTTTACAGCAGAGGCTTTATCTTATTTATTTTTTAATTTTCTAAAACTAGCACAGTTCTTGGTTCCATCTTAGTACTGACTGAATCCATTTTTAATATTGGTATACAAGAATGTACTATTATTTTAAATTTGACACTAACTTTATATTGAGGCTTTAATAGCATTTCAGACATTTACTTATTGAGCACTCACAAATGAAAATTTTTGTCACAAAATATTTAGAACTCAAAATTGCTTCTGTAAACTGAAAAATTTATTGCATTTTCATTATTTTTCTTCTTTTATCATTAATTTTAAGTACTTTCTCAGATGAATTTCAGAATAATTTTGTCTGATTTTCTTTCTTCGACTCTCCCACTAGCACTAGAAATGCATTTAACCAGTAATAGATATGGGAAGAACTATCTTGTTTACCATTTTTAATTTTTCTATTAGACACATAATTGCTCTTGCCCATTGTGAAAGGAAAGGCTTTCATACTCTTCTAAAATTCCTGGAAGTTTTCCTCACTGAGACTATTCCAAGCAGTACTTTTTTTTTGGCCTTGAATTGTGATTTAAAAATCACGGTCTCACCCATCACCACAAACACACAGACACACAGGCACACACACACACAGGCACACACAGGCACACACACAGAGGTTTATAAGATCAGCAGATTGTCCCTGTCAATCTTGCTACTGAAATGCCGTCTTGACTCTTGTGCCGTTCTTCCTCCCAGGCTCCAGTCTCCTTATGGAAGTACCTGGACCCCCAGGGGACGTGGAACTCCTGTTCCTTCATCAATACTGCTCAATATGAGTGGGTATCCTAGTGAGTGAGAACCCGGTCTGTAACAGGAGGATCGATAGGGTAGAGAGTAACCAATCCTTCTCTACTTATAGGGCTGGGAAATAATTGTAGTTAACAAATGAATAGAAAATTAGTGTCTAAATTTTGATGACCTACATTGTTTTTGCCGTAAAGTACTCTGCGATGTGTAAATATAATTTTTGCTTTAAAGAAAAAATTCACTTGATTAAATAGATTCAAATAGAGACAAGTAGAGTGATATTGTCAAATGTTATTTACATCAAGATCTTAAGAGATTATGCACTGACTCGGTTGTGCTTTTCTGATAAAACTATTCCACTTTAACCAAACTGCTGATCTGCAAACCATGAGCAAATAAATAATAGTTTACAGTCACTTGAATTTTGTGGTACTTTGTTATGCAGCAATGGCTGATGCACTCTACTTAACCACTTTCTGTAACCTATGACAATAGTTGAGAAATAATTGTCATTAAATAGATGTTTATGAATAAATAACTGATGAATGAATAAATGAATGAATAAAATATTGTAGGTTTTTTCCTTAGTCACATTCCAGTTTTTTAAAAAGTTCATCTTGATTCTTTAAACGTTCATTTTCTCCTCCACTTTTGTCTCATCTGACATATATCTTTTTAATAACAGCCACCATACTTAATTTCACTTTTCATGCATACATTTCATTAATTATGTGAAATTTGCTAGTTATTGTGGTATTGCTAATACGCATATTCTTAGTATCCCCAAAATATTGCATTTTAGGAATTTAAAAAATCTGAAATTTGGAGCTTGGAAGCAGGATCAAAACTCTATAGGGTATAGTAGTTCTAAATCCTGGATGAAAAATTAAAATAATTGGAAGCTTTCAAAAAAATAACAAATGCCCAGTCTCATTCAGCAATCAATTCAGAAGCCTAGTGTGTGTGTGTGTTTGTGTGTGTGTGTGTGTGTGTGGTGTTTACGCTGTGATTGTGAAGCCAGGGTTGAGCGTCTCTGAGTATGAATATCTCCAGAAACCACCAGTATTAGCACCTGAGAAATAATCCTCTTCAACAACAAGGAAAAACCTTTGAGGAAATAACTTGGATTCATTACTGTGCAAAATTTTCCTAGTTAAACATCAGTGATTATTGATATATTAAATGGACTGTAATAAGAATGCATGAGGCTGTATATATTACATAGTATAGTTCATAACAAAAAATGTGTTACTTGGAATAGATTCACTATCTTGTTCTTTTTCTAGATCAAGACTATAAAATAATTCTTACAATTTAAAAATGATCTTGAGGTATGCCAATTTCATTTTTCGGAAACTAAGAATTATAAAATATTATAACATTCACACCTTTGTGCTGAATTTGAACATTTTAAAATGTCTCATTTTTGTTCAAGAATAGAGAATTTAGGACACATCATTCAAGATTTCTTCTCATATGAGTATTTACATACAAAGATCTCAGTTTGATGACATTAAGTTCTATATTCTTATTTCTTAAACAACCAAAACACATGGATTGATTTTAATGCACCTTTCCTCCACTTGAATTCACTATGATTAAAAGTTCACAGCCTTGGTTACATCATATAATTTGAGAAATAACCAACAATGTCCCTGGTGATTAAATATTCAAGTTTGCAATTATTTTGTAACTTTTGTTCTGCTCTTCGCTCACTCTAAAAATTATCATAAAATTTTGAAAGATGTCCTCAGTGTAGAATATGTCCATAAAATATTAAATATTCAATTTTCCTCTATCATGGCTTGAAAAATTCATAATTACATGATGATCCACATAATAACTCATTCTGAAAAGTCATATATGGCACTCCCTCTGTGACTGAGTTAATAATTTACTGCTGTGTGGGATTTTCACTCTGCACTGTTAGTCTTGGGAACATTTATTAAGCAAATGTTCATTTGCAAAGATCAGGATGTGAATGAAGAGGGTAAGAATTTAATGAGGAGTGACAGACAGGTGAACTGATTCCATATAGAACTTTGTACAAGGGAAAGAAGAAAGCTTTATCTTCTGTTGCCTCGATAGACATCTGAAGTGAAATATAGAAGACAGAGGGTAGGGGGGAAATGATGCTCTCCTGCAGGGGCCAACAGAGGGATAAATCAAGGGAAAAGAAGAATACAGTTCAGGTCATTTGAAAAGATGCCACAGACTGTGAGGCTTTGAGCTTACATAGCAGAGGAGATGCTGAGTTTTCATTTTAAAGCCACAAAATGCTGCCAAATATAATATTTTACATTTTCTGTTTCCCCCTTTAGTATTACAAATTTTCATTGGCAATAGTGTGAGTGGCCAAAGCATGTAATTGAAGTTAGGTAGACAAAGCCATTTCCACAGAACTGGTTTTTTGAGGGGCTCAGGCTTGATTACAGAGGCTCATGGGAAATCCATGTTACTGAAATAATGACCTAAAATTGTCACATAACAATCAGAAATAAACCTTAGAAATGAAAAATCCCCATTTCCTTATTGATTCAGTTCTATGGAGATACAGGCACTATGACTGAAGCAATTTGTTTGATTTATTGGTAATCACATCATATAGCTTGTGACTTCACTTTTCTATGTTACATGGGACCGTCTTGGAATATTTACAGTAATGATGGGGTCATCACAGGGAACCCTCAAGGAAAACTGGCCAATGTCCTTATAGTTGCATTAATTTTGGATGACACATATTGGAATTTAATAACATGAATAAGAAACTTCTGTATCACCTTCAAATTCTGTTGGAAACACAATGAGGGTATATAAATACATAAATGAATAAAACTAATACAAATTTTGCAAAAAATGAAATGCCACACCACATGCATATGACTTGAAATTTATTGAAGTTTTATCTACAATCATCAGTTCTAATATCTCCAAGCTCCAGTTTCTCAGTGGTAAAAGTAAGTTATCAATGACAACTAGAATAGTAGTCCTTTTAACAACAAGGAGCATGTTAAAAATGATGTTCTTTGTGACTGGAAATAGACTTGATTGGATTTGTTTCTACTCATACTTTTTCCTTAAGTTACATTTAATGTCTTTGATAATGTTGAACTTTGAGTGAATCCTGTGCTCTTAGAAAGCAGCAAAGATTATATCCTCCATATAAATATATCTAGACACATTGATATAAGTGGACCCTGGTTAAACTCCTGGCTTTGTAAGGGTAGCCCATGTGACCCTCATCTCCAAGTTTGCAAGGCCTGTTGTCACAGTATGCACTGCAGATTACAGAAACTTCTCAAATTCTTCCAGATTCTATTGGAGGATGATTCATAACTGAGTTCTGCATGTCATAATGAGTCAGTTTCCCCATGATTACTGAGGTCTAAATGGGGTCACTTTCAAATACTAATCAGAAACACAGTGCACAGTGGTCTATCTTTAAGTAATTCCTCTGACTATAAATTTCAAGGTAAGGCAAAGCAAAATTTTAATCACAGAACTGAGAAAAACCAGTTCTGCCTCTCCACAAAAATGGTTAAAATGTTAATAACATTAGCAGAGGATGTTGGGGGAAAAAATTCTCACATATCAAGTACCTGAGCGCATCATTAATATTGAGCTTGCATGGCAATACTAAAAACATGAATATATATAAAATACTCCCTACATATATATCATTAACTCCCCAACAGCACAAAGTATAAATTTGTTATTGCAGTGAAAATATTTTGTAGGATATGTAAACTGAGACTCCACTGACTCGCTCAAAAATTATTTGGTTAAAGGGTAAATACACCTTGTACATCATAATGAAAGTCTTATAGGTAGGGGTGGAGATGAACACTTCAGGCTGTCTCCAGAATATTAATAAAATTCAATATATTTTCTAAAAGGTATAATTTATATTTTGTGGAAATGAGTCCCTTTTCTAATAAAATTCTTCTGTCCTTCATTCTGTTCATATAATTTTGCTATAAATCATTCTGTAGGAATTTCCCCCCTAAATATTCATCTCAGGGAGAACCTATTTAAATAAGCCCTCTTAGCAAGATCTTTCAGAATTAAAATTACACCAAGAGCAATACTTCATCCAATATATTTCCTTCTATAGAATTTTCTTAGGCCTACAATAATATTTTTGTTGAATTACATTATGTTAAAATTGTTGACTTGAGGTGACTTTGATGTCAAAAAAGAAGTTTGTTAAAAGATCAACAAATTATTATCTTTTTAATTGCACTGTCTGCATCTGTACAACTGCACCTCCTTTCTGCTCCCCATCTACATATTATGTGAGAAAAACCTAGGGGCATTATTCTCAGCTTCGCCACAAAGAATGAATAAGAAAGAAGAAAAATTACTGCAGGATACACTGGGTTTCCTTGGTTTCTGGTAAACTAGAACATCATGCTCTTTCATACTCATTTGAAGCTAATTTTATCTCTATGTCTGGTAGCCTTTAGAATAAATTCTTTTATTTTATTCCCTACCTGAATATAATAAGCAATTTGATTTCTTAGGATGTAAGGTATAATTTGAAGAATAGACAGTTGGATTACACATCCACACATGTGCACAAATATGCACATGCTTGTAAATATACCTACTCACACTTTACATAAATATCAAATTTTACACAAAGGTCTCTTGTACTAGGGTGTTCGGTAAGGATGACTCCTTGGGTCAAACTTGCTTGCAGACCTCAAAGAAAGTTCCTGATGGTGCAACGAGCAGATCTCTAGCTTTGGAATGGTCCTTGCCAAGGGACATTCCTGTGCTCTAATCCATCTGTTTCATGTATATTACCTCTGAAGTAAGTAGGGCAGGTTTATTACTCCATTTTCCACATGAAACTGGAGTCTGGTCCAGTTTGGTGACTTTTCATGATTATTTGGCTCAGAATACTGATTTATAATGCAGCGACCAGGGGTCGACGTGACTTTTACTGACCTACCAAAAAATTGACTTTCTGTCAACTCATGTTTTTAACCTCTTGGGAATTCTTTCCAACCACTCAGTACTAAGCTTGAGATCATCCAGGGCCTTGGCTTAAAGGTACACACTTGTTGTTTGTTGGTCTTATCAGTCCCAGTAGTTTCCTTCAATACTTTGCCCAAATTGGATGGGCTATTTATCTGTCCTGAAGAAATTAAGAATGTTACCAAAAGAAAGAACAGCGGTGAGGGGACTTTCAGTTTCACCCAACAAAACCTCAAGTAGAATCAGCTTCGCAAGGCAAGCTTATTACTTTGTGCAAGGATTTCTTCTTTATGTGTGAAAATCTGGATTTGAAATAGAAACAAGTGAAATATTTCATTACTAGGATGAAGTATGAGTTAACATTTCACATACCATGTTTTAAATATTTGTGTTCTCTTATATGGAAATTCTCACACTCAAAGTGATACTATTGTATTAAGAGCTGAGATGTTTTGGAGCTTATGAGGCCAGGGGGCAAAAACATTAGAGTGGAATTATTGTCCAGAAAAAAATTAAAAAAGGAGAAAGACAGGCTACTCAGCCCTTCTGCCATCTGAGGTTAGAGGGGGATGATTGCCATCTATGAACCAGGCAACAATCAAATTTGCCAACACTTTGATTTTGGATTTAGCCTCTAGAACTTTGCGAAATAAATCTATGTTGTTTGCAGGCCACCCAGATTGTGGTGCTTTGTTATTGCAGACTGAGTGGACTAAAGCACACAGCTTCCACATTGTTCACAGGCTGCAATAAACTGCTGCGACATAAGAGTTTTCATTGACACGTTTCTTTCTCACTGAAGTCTTGGTTTATCTCAGGTAGGTCAACAGGTGAGATGTAATGATATAGGAGAAACATAATTTCCAGCTTTCTAGGTGTAAGGTGTGCTAAGTTTGTGTCTCATGAATATCAGAGAAAGAATCCTAAAGGACAATGGAGGCTAAAAGTAGCAAAGGTTTATTGAGAGAAAGCTCCCGAGAGACAGGGTTCCAAAAGTGGGTTGCCACCAAGGCCTCTCGTCAGGGATAATTTATGCAGCAAAGTCCCAAGGTGGTACAATGGGGGTCAAACTACAATCAACCTATGAGTACAAATATAGCTGCTTTGCTAATATTAACCCAACAGGGAAATGAGCCAAGTAGCAAGGTACTTGGGAAGAGATGGGTCACCCAGCTGGATGGCTGATGACTATCTGGACTTCTGGGGCATGCTGGTACTAATTACAGTATAATCTCAAATCACCATTTATCCTTTAGGGAGATGCATTGGTGTGGCCACTGTGTCTTCATCTTGAGGCCTGGCCTTCTTCAGATGTAACTCCAGCCACAGTTCTGATGTCTATATTTTTGTGCTGACTACCTGAGGGCCCAGTCCTATCTTTATATTACTTTCTATCTGATTTTTCTGGTTATAGTAGTAGGATATATATCTACCTTAGAAAAGGGAGAAAAATATTTCACACATCTACATCATCCTTACCCTGTCCTATAAGAATACTAATGAACATTTATTACTAACTTAGCTAAAGGATATATTTATGCCAAGAAAGTCTTTACTGGGAATTATTTTCTGAGATAAGACTTAATTCTTTAATTGCCATTACTTTGTACTCAGTGAAATATTAGAGAGCAAAAACTAATGTGTACAAATAAAGGAGATCAAGGTCATAGAAACTCAGGAGTTTCCTTTGAAGAAGTTGAGACAAAGTTTTCTGTAGTGACAAACCTGCTGGCTAGAGATATTCAAAACCTTATGTAGATAAAGATCAAATTATCAACATAAAATTGCCATAAATTCTAAAGTTTTATGGAGGTGTTAGCTCTATTTTATTTTATTCTCTAGTTTCAGGTGGCATACACACATCCAATGGGTCACAAGTGCTGTACCAGCTTCTTCTAAGAAGTTTCCAAAGTCGAGATGAGGAACTTAACTCACCCTAGATATAGAATATGTCAAGATTTTCAATTTTAGTATATGTGCTGCCGAAGCGAGCACTGTCAAGATTTTCAGACTCCTATTGTGCAAAAAGAATTTTCAAGATCTATCAGTAAGTCTGGGATGGATTTATGAGGAGAGATCTTAGTACACACCTAAGAGTAGAAGAGAGGTGCTCAGAGAAATGAGATATGCTACAGTTTGGAGTTGGGAATGTGTTTTCTGGTGGTGGCAATCTGCAGAATTTGATATCCCATCATTTTGGTCTTGCTTGGGGAACTCCACCCACAGTAAGATAAGAGTCTATTCAGGGAGGAAAGTCTAATTTATAAGCAAAAAATGATGGTCTACTCCCAGGGGAAAGAACAATTTACTAGTGAAAAGGGAATGGCTGAATCCTTTTGCAGGTGAAGAGAAGTTGCTCACACTCCTTCTGGACTCCTGGCCTGAAACTTCAGTTTTCGATTTTTAAATTATTGTTGCCTCCTTTCTGCCTTTTTTTTTAAAAAATTCTTCTCTATAAAAGCTGTCCTACTTTCTAGAACTCATTTGCATCTACAGGTGTTCATGCCAAAGAGAAGATCCGGAAATTGTCTATCTGTGATCTATTGATTTCACTTATTAGTATATCCTCCAGATGTCTTTTATAGAGTGGAATATTTCTATAGGAAACTTGGTGTGGGAATATGATGAGGGGAAGGAATAAATATGATACGGAAAGAAAATAAAAGAGCATGTATAAGGGGGGGAGGAGGGGGGAGTGGGTAGGGATATGGGTAAAAATGAGAATTAACTTGTGGCATATACTGGTACAAATTTCCCAATGTTATATGTGATTTTGAGATGTATATAAATTGTACCAATAAAAATTCAATTAAAAAAATTCTTCTATCCCATTTCAATATGAAGTGGCAGATTGTCCACCCGGATAGTGATGTACCTAACAGTGTAGTGTCCCACCTTAGCTACAAACCCACAGGGTTCACAGGCTCCCCGAATCTCCTTCTTGGAACCAAACTAGACATTCCTTTATTATAGGTGGCCTAACGGGGCCTGATGGATCATTCCCTTCCACACGCTTGAACCTGGGAAATGTCCTAGGGCCAAACTCTGGCTGACCTGGCGATAGAAAGAATGTGTGCTGTGTCCTTCTGCGTGACCTACGGTGACCTTTCTCCACTTGGAGCTCATTGAAGATTTATACCTATGTACTGCAAGATTTATACCTATGTACTACATTATACCTATGTGTTTACATCACATATACCCTAGTCTACACAATATTTAAAATTCTTAAGGACAGAGCCATCAAGCACTGGTGTTATTTTCCTTTCTGCTAGCATGAACCTGCTCACTCTGAGAATACTGTTACTGATTAAAAGTTTGCTGCTTTGTCCCTACTGTTGAATGGCATGTCCAGTTTTTTGCTCCTCATATAGAAGAACCTGGAAATTGTTTGTGATGCTTGCCTCTCCAGGAACCTCCTGATTCCTGATCAAGACTTGAGGTATATACTGTTCTGAGACACTCGAGGTGTCTTTCTTAGTAAAGTTTTCATGCAGTTCTAGGACTGCTCTGACACCATCAAGGACAAAGCAATAAATAAGTAGGCTGATCTTTCAATAATAAGTAGGAGGTGTTTTGTATGGTGAGAACTGGTTGTCTTCCAAACATCTGCAGTCGTCCTCACAGAGAAGTGCAGAAGCAGCTCCTGGAAGTGGGTTGTAAGATCAAACTCGGGCCTCTTCCTTGTTTCCTTGCCCGGGACCCCTGTGATCCCTGAGCTAGACACTGAAGAGCACCTGTAAGGTCATCTGGGAGCCTCCAGATTCTCAGCTTCGGTGGATCCTGCTGCTTGGGCTACTATCTGGAGAAGTCAGCAAAGCTCTGGAAACCAAGTACAGTTCTTCTGGGTTAAAATCGGTGGTGTCCATTTGAAGGAATTTAAAAGAAGAAGATGAATTTTCCCTGCTTAAAATTAGGGAAGAATTTACTCTGCCCTCCTCTTTCTCATGCTTTTATCTTAGAAACTGGAATTGCACATACCTTCTTTTCCCTTTGGAAAGCCTGTGAATCCTTCAGAAAACCATGCAGGCCTTTTTTCAGCTTTGTGACCTAGGAAGGTCTTTCCACAGGAACCGGCAGACAACTGTTTGAAATGTAATCCTCAAGGAACAAATACCTTTTCCTGCTGGAAGATAGGAGCCTGATTTAGGTAGATCTTGTTCCATGTTACAAAACCAACTCATGTAATAATGAGAGCAGTTTACTTTTCCTTCGAATTAAGACAGCTAACTGAGCTGGTGACCCCAATTATCAGGTGAAGTGAGGGTAAGTAGTGAAACAAGCCCTCTCACCTGGGAACTAGTTACTGTTTATCTTAAGAGTATGTCTGCAATAGGTTGCATTTGGTTAGCTGTGTGAAAGACAAATTCTTTATCTAAAAATAAAAAGGGAATAATTCTCAATTGTTTTTGTAATCCCTTATGTGTTGTCTATGTTGTATCACCTTCTGGTTAACAGAATCACAATAACTTTGTTGTTTCTACCTCTGTTGTGGAGTGATTTTATGCATAAGTTTTTAAAAATTATATTTCCTCAACTCCAAACTGTTTGAGTCATGAATTATGAAATATCTTATATTTCTTCTGTATTATTGTAATCCCTTCCTTCTTTCCTCCCCTCCCTCTCCAGATTCCTTGCATCTTTACTTTTTATCTTACGTTTTCTTTTCTCTAAATCTACTCCTCCTTAGCCAACTTGTCCTGTGGAGAAGGCATAGAAGATTTTGTGAGCAGATATGAGTCGCGCATGTCCTGGAAAAAGGTGACAGCATGGACCTAAATAAGTAAGACAGTAGTTTAACTCCAGGTTTGTTTTTCTTTGCAGTGAGGAAATTTTAGAAATTGGCCCTCCGGTGTCCAGTCTACTGTCCAATTTTGTGAAGTTGAAATTTAGAAAATTTCTGATTCACAAAGGTATGTATTTATTTAGAAAATGTAACAAATATATGTGAGGTTTTAATTAGGGAAGTGTTAGGTTAGCAACTAGAAGGGATCATTAATTATACTATATATATAATCACAATGCATATATTCATACTAGCTGATGGTTTATATATATATATATATTTATATACATGTATCTATGAACTGTCAAGCTACATGTCAGGAGCTATTTTATTTGTCCTTTTTAGGATGGCAAAACATTTATTTGAGATACTGTGATAAAATTCCATGTGTTAGCAAACAAGGGAAATGCAAATTATTACCATCATTCATTGCTAAGGCATTGTTCTTTGGTTATAAAACCTACCCAAAGAGCATGCTAGCAAAACTGTGTTTAAAAGTATTCCTTAAAATCACAAAACTTCTACATTGATATAAGGGTGTGACATCATGATTTTGTTTCTTTTGCTACTATATAGCTGATGTTGTTCCCTAAATCTTTGGTAGGGAGGAAGTTGCTGGGGAAAATACCAGTACTAACTAGTGTTACCTAACATCTGCACAGCATTGATGCCCTGAAGCTTTTTAATAAGCAATAACAGCCGCGTTTCTGATTGAGTACTTGCCTTTGTCAATATCAATACATATTTAACCTTTTGAAGTCACAATACAAATCTGAAGTAAACAATGAAATATTCCCTCATTCTCTCAGAAGGCCAAGACTTTGAAATTGTTTGCACATACTGTGACTTAATTTCTGAACATTTTCACCCGTGATAGTTTGACCCCATCCTTGCTGGAGAGCTACAAAGCACTTTCTGAATTAAAAAATAAGTACAAACAAAAGCCTCACATTTTGCATAATCAGAGATACAGTTCCACATTGGAAAGCATTACTACTTCAACCCTACTGAAAAATTCTATTTTCTTCCCCAATTTCCAAGCTATCTAGTGTTACTTTTCTTAATTAAGCGAGGCTGTTCTCACAATTCAAAAAGCTTCATTTTTTTCCTGCTTAAATTAAACTCCCTGTGCAATGCAGTGACCAAAACAAATAATCTATGACCTACAAACAAGACACTTGCGTTCCCTGAAGAATTACGTTCTTGTTTCCTCTAGGTTATACATCTTTGAACCTCTCTTTGCTGTAACGACCTTCTGGTGCTCATTAGCATGCTGATTACCATTAACACAGCTATAATGCAGCAATTTTCCTGGTGTATGTCGAGGAGAAATGCTCATCTGAATGCAGTCAAGGGACAAAATTAACTGCATAAATCTACAGCACAAACTGGATCTTGTCCAACTTTGCTCGAGTCGTCTTTTCTCTCCTGGTTGTGACATCATCATCTAGATTCCCACTGATGGCTTAATAAGTATCTCAGGGTTTCATATTTAATTTCCTTTCATCTCTGTATATTACATTTCAACTTAATTTTAAGAGTGCCTGACCACCTTATTACTTTGCTTCATAATATATATTTACCTTTAATCTTTTAGCAATGTCCCTTAATGGCTCCTTTATGAGATTTCTTCCTACCTACTTTACTTTTTACGCTCCCCCCCACATTCATATCTTTAAAAAATATTGGCTAATAGAGTATGATTTAAATTCACACACACAATGACGCATTGATGGAAGCAAGTATAAAGCTGATGTATGTCAGTGGTGTGTACTTTTGGAGCAAGGTATAAATATTATTCTTTAGCAAGAAAGTATTTCATGAATAGCCATGAAAGGAGGGGAATTCTCAGTGAATACATAGTGGTTAGAAGAGCCCAGATCATCTCTATGCCCTGGTCACAGCCATTTAGGGGCCTTCTGGTCACAGTCTTTGGGTGTGACCTGAGGACGGCTAACTCTCAGTTTGTGGGCAGCGAAGCTGATGGGAAGGTGCGTGAGGTCCTTGAAATCCTTGTCCTAGCTTGTTCACTGAGCATGATTCTTTAAGGACTATTGCTAACAGAATGAACAAATAACAAGAAGATTTTGGAATTTGGTTCCCTTTATGCTTATGAAACTGGAATTATAAGAAGAGAAACAGAATCAGAAACACTATTAAAATGAAAGAGTACTTGATGTGATTACAAAATAATAATGTGAATGATCATTCTAAGGAAAAATATTGTTCATATTATAATTGAGGATGAGATTAAATTTAAATTTGTAATCTTCAAAATGTGAGCTCTAGTCATTTTAATTTTTTTTTTTGAGACAGGGTCTTGCTTTGTAGTTCAGGCTGGCCCTGAGCTCACTATGGAGCCCAGGCAAGCGTCGAACTCAGCAATTCTCCTGTCTCTGCCTCCCGAGTGCTGAGATTACCAGCGTGAGCCACCACCACGCCCGGCAAGTCATTTTAATTTTTAACATTATAGAATAATTTGTATTTTGCTTTTTCAGATTAAAGTAGCTAACTGGAAGGCCCCATATAGAGGTCCATGCCTGTAATCCTGGCAATGAGGGAAGCTGAGGCAAGAGGATCACATATTCAATCAAGACCTGCCTGGGCAACTTAGTGAGATTCTGTCTCAAAATAAAAAAAATAGCCGGGCGTGGTGGCTCACGCCTGTAATCCCAGCACTCGGGAGGCAGAGGCAGGAGGATTGCTGAGTTCGAGGCTTGCCTGGACTACATAGTGAGCTCAAGGCCAGCCTGAACTACAAAGCGAGACCCTGTCTCAAAAAAAAAATATATATATATAGGATATTTGTATGGGAGATACAGCTTAGTGAGAAGGGCCTAGATTCAATCCCCAATATAGAAAGAGAAAGAAAGGAAGAAAAAAGGAAGGAAGGAAGGAAAGAAGGAAGGAAGGAAGGAAGGAAGGAAGGAAGGAAGGAAGGAAGGAAGGAAGGAAGGAAGGAAGGAAGGAAAACAAGCCAAGAGAAGAGTGAAGCCAGGCACAGTGGTGCATCCCTACAGACTAAGCTACTCAGGAGGCTGAGGAGGAGGATTGCTTGAGCCTGAGAGTTCAAGACCAGCTTGGGCAACATAGTGAAATATTATCTAAAACAAAACAAACTAATACAAAACCTAATGAATTTCACCTCTTGGTCACTTCCTAGCATTTCCCAGTATAGATAGAGCTGATAAAAGGGTGGGGCAAAGAAAAATGAATGCTACTAGAATGTTACTTTTCATAATGCATAGATTCATTCCACATTACCAATAATACCAAAGAACTGTGGGTACTCATAGAAGGGAGGGACTGATTTTGATTGTTCTCTGTGGATATAATGTTGAGAACATAACATAGATAATGAAGAGCTGTGTTAAGGAAAAAAGAACTATGGGAGGAGTTTTGTAGATAGGGGAGAATTTTATAAGACAGAGAAGGGGTGGTGGTGAAACTTTTTTTTCATACTTTGCTACAACTACAGAAGTATAGAAGTTTTCCATACTCACCCCTTCAATTTATGGAAGAGAGAAGTAAGAGAGAAGTAGGATAGATGGTACATCATTGAGTTCGCAACAATATCACCAATGCAAAGAATGAAGAACTTTTTAGTATTCCAGATTTTCATTATTATTACAAAGTTAGAAGTTGTAACACAATGGAACAAAGAATCTTTGTTTTCACAAAACATTTGTATTTAGGGTATAGAAAGATTATAGTTTCTGGAAGTCAACTCACTGAGATTTCTGTACTAAACATAGTTAACCTTAAAAGGTTATTTTAGCTTCCCTGCCTTTCCAACCAATTCTCAAAGAAAAATTCATGTCCTTAAGCAAAACAGCTCCACAGGTGCCCATGATATTCTCAACCCTGTCCAGATCACACTGGTAAACACTGCCGTTAAGATAGTTGCACAGATTGACTACATGGCTATCAGAAAGGGTTCAAAATCTATAGATTGCCATAGAATTATTGTTCTCACCATTCTGGAAGCTGGCAGTCTGAGACCAGGATGCTAACAGTCAGGATGGCTCTCTTCCTGGCTACTTTCTAGTTTCTGTGTCTCTTCCTACAAGGACAAGGATTTCATCATAAAGGCCTGACCTTTATGCCTTAACTAAACCCAATTAACTCAGCCTTTTTTCCAAGTACATCACCTTGAGAGTTAGGACTTCAACATGTGAATTTTGGGAGGGCACAATTTAACTCATACCCACTGCTGTGCTACTTTGATAAAAAAAAAATACCCTATGCACTTGAGAGTGCTTGATAATAACATAATAAGGTGGATAAGAAAAAAAGCATCTAAATAAGATGGTGCCCGGTGAATGGTAGAGACACATTTCCTGCTAACAGCATAAAGAAAATAAACTGGCAGCCATTTAACACGGGCATTATGATTCACTCTGTGTTTTGTTTTTGTTTTTAAGACAAGGTCTCGCTTTTGTAGTTCAGGCCTGCCCTGAGCTCGCTATATAGTTTAGGCAAGCCTCGGACTCAGCTATGCTCCTGTCTCTGCCTCCCGAGTGCTGGGTTTGCAGGCTTGAGCCACCAAGCCTGGCATTTGTGGTATGTGATACTGATTGCCAGTGGGTGTGAATCACCATACCCAATATTGTTGTATGTGGTTATTGGGGAGCGAACCAGGGAGCTTGCCCTTGCTAGGAAGGCACGCGAACCACTGAGCTAAATCTCTGGCCCCGTGACTCACTGTTTTAGCAATATGGGAAAAGTACCGTGGATGCTCACAGAAGGAAGAAATTAATTCTGATTCTGTTCCCTGGGCTGTGAGAGACTGTAAGGGAGTGTCTGTAAAAGAGATATTTGAACTGGGTTTTGAAGATGGGGCAGAACTACCCTAGGCTGAGGAGATGGGAAGACCTTACAGGCTGAGCAGAGACGTGCATGTGTGATCAGGCAGCGAGTGTTTGGGGGATCCGCTGGCATGACTGTGAGGACTTTGCTAAGGATTTCAGCACACTCCCAGGTGAGTTTGCTTTACTCCCTCTAAAGCTCCTCTGCCATATAGACAAGCTATCGTTTACCATCTATAGAAAAGGGAAACATATGCTACACATTATTAAGCACAATTTGGGATACTGCAGGATGCTGGCCTTTGGACTTTCAGGAACGAACGTCCTCACTGGTATGCAAATGTAAGCAGCCACTTATGGCATGTGACTGGTCTTTAATGCCTTGAAAAAATGTCTGTTCAGGGCTGGAGATTTAGCTCAGTGGTTCCGGCACCTCCGCGCAAGCGCAAGGTCCTGAGTTTGATCACCAGTAACCACATACAGTGCTTGGCATGGTGACTCATGCCCACCAGCAATCAATACCACATACCATAATGCCAGGCGTGGTGGCTCACGCCTGTCACCCCAGCACTTGGCAGTCAGAGATTTGCTGCTTGGCAGTCAGAGGATTGCTGAGTTCGAGGCTTTCCTGGGCTACATCGTGAGCTCAGGGCCAGCCTGAACTACAAAGCGAGACCCTGTCTCAAAAAGAGAAAAAAAAAAAATGTCTGTTCAGAAAAATCCTTTGCACTTTGTTTTGAATCATAGCCGATCACTACTAAGATGGGAAAAAGTTTTACTTCACAAGTGGAGACTATAGTAATAGAGCCACTTACATTCATAATTTAGGCTACCCTGAGTTGTAATCTTTTTTCTTGAAATAAAACAAAATATCAAATCCTCTTTTTGATTCCTAAAACAAAGTATCAAAACTTCCTTCATTCTTATTATAATGGTCACTCCTATTAACACTAAGAACTACAAAAGGCAAATAAATAAGGGAGAAAACATAATCTTAATACCCAAAGAGAGTTAATTTTTAAATTGTAGGGAATTATACACTATTTTATCTATTTTATAAGCATAGTATTTTACTTTTCTACAAAAACAATCATTTTTACTGGACTTTATGGAAAATAAAGTATTTTCCAAATATGATGGCAATGACTAGTATTTTAGTGTAAGACTGTATAATATTCAATTTCGTATTTTTGTTCATAAACAAAGGACTGTTTGCAACCTAGTGTAGAATGAGGAAGGGGTCTAGTCACAGAATAGGTAAGGCCATGAGACAAAGACTGAGCATGTATAGTAGCTGTGTAACTTTGACATGTGGTTTAATCACATACGTCGGTACCTCAGTTTGAAGGTAAGGATGCTCAAAATCCTCTCAGAGTGTGCAGGGGATCAAATGATTGTCAGTCTAGTGCTTAGATAATATCAGTCTCACAGTAAGAGATCACAAAGGAATATACATATGTACTTGTAGCTGAGATCCCAACAGTTTATCTTCTCTAAACACTGGACTGTAGCCTCATTGTGGTTCAACTTAATTGGGTTAACTTGGCTGGCTTGGATGCCTTCAAAGAAATTAGTAGAGTCCACTTCTGAGTGTGTCTGGGCCAGTTGTGGAAACATGATTTTTAGAATTACAGCTGGTCCCTGGCATGTCTTCTTTAGTATTGCTTCTCTTCTCTGCTTCCCCATGGCCATGGACTGAACATCTTTGCTAAACAGTGGCGTTCCTTCATGTTTCTTCTTTGGAGGGATCTGAGGATGGACTGAATTCCCTGAGACCTGAGCCAAATTAAACCTGTCCCTTAGATCCTCGGTGTTGGGTATTGTGTCCTATGGACAGAAAAATGGACTTATGTGAAACAAAGCAGCCACATTCTACTAACTGTTCCTTCATAATTTTATCATGCTCACTAATTATAACAAGATGCAAAGAGGACCATTTCTCCAATGGAGAGAAAGATATAATATCAATCATAGTCCTCTTACTTTATGAGGTTGTTTGACTCTGTTTCAGAGGCTGGAAACAACTGATGAGTAAAACAATGATACCTGTCTCTAGATTAATGAATCAAGGTTGCTGAAGATGGTATGATGAATGGCTAGATTCTGAAACGTCAGTTTACCCTTTTATCCTTTCATTGTCTAGCAGGGCTTATATATGTAGTGCTCCCAAGTTATTCATTTCTAATTCATTCAAGAGCATTATTTTCTTACCATGCCTTTAATATAAAACTCTATCATGCCTGAGCATAAAGACAGTGGAATGTTTTCTGTGTACTAACCAATTTAATATGTAATTCCAAAAACAGTCTATTGTTTCCATCAAGAAACCAATTTCCAAAGATAGGATATTGACATTTTAACACATAGTACACATTCCAGGAACAGTTACCTCAATGTAATAGTAAATTATGCAGAATTCAACTAACACTTGAGATAATGTTAATTCACTTAATATTAATAAAGTAAAAAATGAGTTTTTATTAGTGAAAGTAGCAGGTTTTTATTTAGCATGCTTAATTTTAGAGGTGGTGGGTCTCACCATGAAGTTAATATATAAAAATACATGAGTTGGCCACATTTTTTTTTTCTTTTGAAACGGGGTCTTGCTTTGTAGCTCAGGCTGGCTCTGAGCTCACTATATAGCCTAAGCAAGCCTGAAACTCACAGAAATCCTTCTGTCTCTGCCTCCTGAATTCTGGGATTACAGGTGTGAGCCACCATGCCAGGCACTGTGGTGTGTGGTACTGAATGCTAGTGGGCGTGAGTCACCCCACCTGGTACGTGGTATGTGGTTACTGGGGATCAAACACCAGATCGTGCGCTTGCAAGGCAGGTGTTGGAACCACTGAACTAAATCCCCAGCCCTGGTGAACGTATTTTTTTGAGTGAAGTTCATTTGTTTACTTAGTATCCTACTGTCCTTCTTTGTCATGAAGAAGGATTAAAAATCTGGAATTATCTGTAGCTATTAGTCAGGACACTGGCTTTACTGTCTCAAATGGCCCTGAGTTAAAGTTTAAAAGGATCAGTGTTTGCCTGATACCACTTACTAAGGTGAGAGGAATCCACTTCTACAATACGGTCCATCTCAGAATTGCCTAACAGAATACTGAGTTTACAGGATAGATTAGGAAGTGTTTTAAGCCTAATTTAATAGTTGAATGTTTACATAATAAATGACTACATAGGTGGAAGAATTGGGTTTAGAAAAGCTGTGTTGTGTCAGAGAAGCAATGGAAATCTCTCCCTCACATCACATTTTCCTGAGACTGTCATGGCTACCAAAATAAAACTATGATTTTTTTTGTGATTAAATTGGCTTAAGTAAAATTCACAGCATGCTTACATATTCTGTCAAGTGCCCTTTTCATTACTTTGCTTTCATTCTACTTGCTCAGAAATGTCTAGTGTAGATCATCTTACCATCTCTGATTAACACTGCTATTATATTTAAGATTTTAAAATTCCAATATCATGTTCTTTCTTTCCTCTGGGTGCACTAGATCTGGTGACATTTGGTTATGATGAGTGTGGAATATGCACGCTTCCATTTCCCCCAAAGGAAATGTTAGTAAAACAAGAGAAATGGCTTCCTTGAATATGCAGAGGCAGTGGTGCAGGAGTGAGAATTTGTCCTAGGGCCTAGAAAGGAAAAAGGGAAGGGCGAGGAACCGTCCTTAGTGCTGCAGAGAGCTGGGAAGGGCTAACAGGAGGCCCCCTTTCTAGTCAGTAACTATTATATGTTGACTATTTACTGGGTGTTTAATATGTGTGTGGCACAGGGATGAAACAGTAAAGATTGTGATTTAGCTACTTAAAAATCTCTGTGAAGTAGTTATTGTCCTCATTTTACAGAAAAGAAAACTGTTACCCAGAGATGCTAAGAAACTTACTTGTAAGTGGTAGAGTGAGAAATCAAGTCCAGGTCTGATCCTCAAACTTGGAGTTCTATTAGAGATTTTTATTACTTTTGACACAGTGCTATATAACTTCACATATACTTTTACTCTACTTTGTATTCCTCCAGTAATTTGATTACTGAATTCTATCTGCTGCTGATACTTTGGAAGAGTCCATAACTTAGGAAAAGAGAGGAAGCAGTTTTTCCATTTTTCCATGTCCTCTGTTATAATATCCTCGTCCAGTTTTGAGTAGTTGAAGGACTCTTTACTTACAGATCATCTCACCACCTCGAAGGCTGAGGAGAGAATTTGCCTTTCTTCCTTTTTAAAGATAGTAAATCCATGTTTTTCTAACACATTAGAAAACATGGTAAAAATAAAAAGAACTGATAATAATATTGCCTTCAGAGAATACTTCCCCTAAATGTTTGAAATATGAATCTCTCAGGTTAGTTTTCCCTCATCCATCTGCAGTAGAAGAATAGAATCACATGATGAGTTTTGCTACTTGTCAATACATTATAAGCATTTTTCTGTGTCACTAAATTTAAATGTGCAACATATGGTTTTAATTGAAGAATTAAAATTGTTTTCAATATTGCTTTTCTTTCCCAACCCTATCCTGACGAACAGGTCAAATTCTCTTACTATAACAGTGCTAAAGGAATAAGTATGAAATAGTTAACCAAGAGAAAATAAAATTTCTTTACCAACTGTATCTGTACTATTTTATCCCAGCATTTTTTGATGGTAAATATACTATTTTTCAATAAAAGTAATGTTTGACACAACTCAAAAATCAACTTTTGTTTGATGATCACAGACAGCATAACAAAAACCATTTGATGCTGTATTGTGTAAATTTTGTTACATTTTGTTCTGGGAATGGGGCAAATATGGTCTTAGATCGAAGCATGGGCACTTTCAAAGCAGCGAAATCAATGTTGTTTTGCATTCCTTCTATTGATAGGCTTTGGAAGACCACACTTAAACACAATTCTGTGTTCACATTTTGGTAAACACATCTCTAAAAAGTAGATGTTATCTATTTGACATCTGATAGAAGTAGCCAGTAAAGCACTCTTCTTTCATAGTGGAATAACTATAAGCTCTGAAAAAAATGTCCTTACTTTATTATCTAGGTATGTGTGATATTCTAACCCTTTTCCCCTCTTTGTGTACCTCCTAGTTATGATTAATATTTAGTAATCACTATGCAAATATATCCATATCTATACATTATAGGTGTTTTACATCATAGTTCTCTACTGGTAATAGCCAGATAAAGATTATCCCACAAGTTAAGAACAGTCATAAATACACCCGGATCAAACAAGAATACCAAGAAGAAGGCAAGCTTTTTATCTCTCATCCTTGGCTTTGAGGGTGTTTAGTCTCTTTGGCTTTCCTCAGCTGTATGAACGAAGAACCACAAGGGGGAAGTAGGAAGTTGAAACATATTTATATGTCAAAGAGTGGAAAGGTGAGTCTCAGTATTCCCCATGGGGGTATGTTTTGATTTCATGTCAATTTGCTATTTTCTGTGGTACCTGGAGCTTCAGACAGTAAAATTTAAAGTATAGAATCTGACTGAAATACTGAGTGACTCATCCAGGGCAGTTGTTTCCGTACTTTGTATTCAAAGAACCTGCAGAAAAAAACATTTTCTTTATTTATATCTTTGTTTTTAATCCCCAATCTATCTTAGACTGATATTTCCATAAGATACAAAAACATGTTTTTGGTTGTCATGGCAATACCAAATCACTATGAAATTTGCATACCACTAACAGACAATTTGAATAGCACCTGGCTAGTGGACTGTACATTAGTTTGGCAGTTTAGAGAATGATACAAATCCGTATTTTGTGCTGGAAGCTCAGATGAACCACTTACATAAATCATATAATTTTTCTAGGATTTGTGTGTATGTGTATGTGTTTCAGGTTTTAAAACTTTTAGGGTTGTATGAATTGTCAGATAGCAACTTTGATTTAAAATGTTGCTGGCATTGCATAATTAGGTGAGATAATTTGTTACTTCTTACCTGCTCATTTGGTAACAGGAAGTAACTTCAATGCATCACTTTCAGCCTTTTCTATAGATACTTCTCAAATGAGCTGCTGGGAGAAATCATAATTAACAGGTAACATAAAACCAAGGACATACACACAAATGGACAAATAGCACAGTCATTGCAAATGTATGTAAAACTTGGTGAGAATCGGTGCAAAAAATTCCAAATCGTTCTCTAAAACTGCAAGATTTACTAGGTCTTCTTTTAAGTTATTGCAGTTTTTCAAAGGAAAGTACCTTTGCTCATATAGAATGTACCTTGAGAGCGGCTGACCTTAGACATACCTGTATTCATGCTTTTTCCTGACTTTGGAGGCAAGGGTTTTGGAAGGAAAAGTTATAACTTGGATGAAATAAGTTTATTATAATTAACCAGAGGAAATACATTTTTTATTAATTGGGGGAAAATTCCAATGCATCTTACTTTTTGAGCCTATCTCCACGACTGTATTATAAACCCAGGAAGTGTTTAGATGCATACTGTTTCCATAGTGTTATTTTTCTGTGACAACCACATTTTCTCTTTTCTACTATTATTCTGCAAATAAGCCAGAAGTTTGCCTGAGCTGAGTCAGAAGAAAAAAGGTGAATAGATCCGATCCAAAGGCACCAGCAGCCAAACAGATGTGGCAAGAGTGATGGTTCTGATGTTGTGAGGCACCTGGCTACTGCCTCCCGGATTCAGGAAAATGGCACCCAGAGAGATGCTTTGGAAATGAGTCAAATGATCCATGATGGGAGAAGCTGATTTATTTGTCTAAATACAGGCAAGAGGAATTGAAACTATCCTCACTCATCGAGGTTTATGCAAGGCCATTATAATATTTCCACATTATCACTCCCTTTATTAATTCATCCAAGCAGTCTATTTGCTTTTTTGGCCCAGTGTAGCCCATTGAGCAGACATCTTAATTGAGCTGTTCATAATGGTGCCTAGATCTTTTTCCTAAGAGGTGCCAGCTAATTCAGAGCCCATCAGACCCATTAGTGTGGGGAAACTTTAAATGGTCTTTTTCAATATGTATTACTTTGCAATGAACTACTTGGAAGTGCATTGACCAGGCCGAACCTAATCAATTTCTCTTGGCTTCATTGGGAATAGCACAGAACCACCTAGCTTTCAAAGTAATGCTTGAAAGTAATGTGATTTTTGATTAAACTAGTTGGTCAAATTTCAATTCTTTTTTTTTTTCAGGAGCTACATATTCAGAATTGGGCTGTCAAAATTGTACAGCTTTTATTTCAAACTAAACTTGTAGTTAATACACTTTTCTTTTTTTATTTCAGAAAGCTCTACTTGAAGAGAGTTTTGAGCATTACCAGTCTCCGAAGACTGGGGAAATCTTAAGGAGCATGCTTCATAAGGAAATCCCATACAAAGGAAAAGGCAATGGATTCCATAATGTAAACCATGGTTAATCATTCTGCATGTATTTGAATCTAGCAAGGCTCTGCTTTTTAATAATTTGACTCTTTTGAAATGAGCTGAAGTTTTGGTTTTTTAAAAATGTTTCCTTTTAATTTAAATACTGCATCAATGATTTTGAGAATTTAAAGGGGAAAGTAGTATCGAGGTTTTTCTTAAGGAGTTAGACATCTGATGTATTATAAAAAGAGAATTATAATCTATGATGTAAGCACTCTTATTTCATCTGCATTTTTACAAATAAAATAAAAATAAAAATTAATGTTTTGGGACCAGAGATTTAGCTCAGTGGTTCCAGCGCATGCCTCGGAAGCACAAGGTCCTGAATTTGATCCCCCGTAACCACATACAATGCTGGGCATGGTGACTCACGCCCACCAGCAATCAATACCACATACCACAATGCCGGGCGTGGTGGCTCACGCCTGTAATCCCAGCACTCAGGAGGCAGAGGCAGGAGGATCGCTGAATTCGAGGCTTGCCTGTGCTACATAGTAAGCTCAGAGCCAGCCTGAACTACAAAGTGAGACCCTGTCTCAAAAAAAAAAAAATAATGTTTTAACTTTTGACTGTAGAATACTTAGAATAGTTATCAATCTAGCCTACTAATTAATCATTACTATTTCTATTTTAAATTAAGAACATTTCAAACTACCTAGAAAATAGTTCAGGATATTTCAAAATCATGATGTGCTTATTACAAAGGTGAAATCTTACTCTCCGGAATAAAATGCAATTTGGCTTTAGCTCTTTATTACCACTCTCACGACCATCATCTGTAGTCACAATATTAGTTGGGTTCTTTTTATTGACTTTACTTTCATACAACTGCATGTAGTGAAGTAAGTAAATATTTCTTATTGGGAACCGAGGAAGACTTCCTGAGATTTACAATTTACAGATGTTTACCCTGTGGGATCAACTACTGGGATTATTGTGGACCTCTGCCCTGCCCTGCAGGATTTTAAACCACAAGGATTACTACTGTAGGATTGTTTGCCTTGACCCTTACTCATATTTAAGGATGTCTGCACTGCCCTATGGGATCTTCAACAGCAGAGATTGTTTGGGATAACTGCCCTGTTTTATGCATGCTAGGATTGTGGGGAGGGGAAGGTTTGGTACCAAATAAAGGTGAGGCGGCGAGCTCCGGGCACTGGCCCTTTACGCTTGTGTGGTATTTGGCTTTTTGCTACTGCTGCTCAGAGTAGCAAGAGTGGAGCCCAGGCTCAGCCTTTTCCCTCAAGGTTCCAATTTTGTTGTTTGTGGGTTGTTAATCCTTTTGCTGTGAGACTCAAGGGGAATTGGACTTGACACGGGGGTTCTGGCTGTGTCCTCTTACCCTGTCTCCCACAATTTCTCATATAACATCTTTGATTTGGTTAATTCTAATTGACTTAGAGTTAAACATAATACATAGCAGTAATAGTACACATTACCGTGGATGATGACATAAAAAAAACATATGCTTGTGTTTTGAGAGTAAATTTTTTCCAGGTGATGGGTAAAGGTAGATAGGAATCATCTGATTGTTCATCTGTACACTTTTACATATAAAATTGAAAGTTTCAAGAGAAAATAATTGTTAGTCTGTATATCAATTACAAGTAATTCTGGAAGTTTACATATATGAATATTTCCCTGTAATCACTGGGAAATTATCGGTAACTCAGGGAGATGATCAAGAGAGAAGTTGTTTAGTGCCAAACATAGAATCCAAACATGATGTTCAATTGGCTGTTTAATAAATGGTTCTACTTTCAAAATTTCACATGTTATTAATGTCACAATCTTTAAAGTAACTTTGGCAGTTTGCCTGGTCACATCTTTCTAGTTTTATTAATTATCTGTAGAGTCCTGGAGTCTCTTTAATTTCGTAGTGAATAACTGGCATCAGTGGGAACTAGTGAACTAGTGTCAATGTAAACGAACTAGCAATCAGGTATATATCAAATGATACCTCAAATATTTAACCATTTAAATAGAGCTCCGCATTTATAACTCTCAAAATTATATACAAAGAGGAGACAAACATTTTCTGTGATAACATTTTGGTCTACTTTTTCTCAACTCAGAATTGTAATACTAAAAATAAAATAGGAGCTAAGAATCTGTCATTTCTCTAGTGAACACAAATGTATATTTAACACTTCATCTCTGATGAACTAGAAATACCAAACCATTCTGTTTTTCATGTTCTGAGCAGTGAAGCCACTTGAAGGTAAACATTATTTTAATATATTTTTAAAGTAACTGCTGCATAAATATGGGTTACTTATAAACTTTTTACTGGGAAAGTATATTAACATACAGAATGGCTATTGGTTTAAATCAGATGCCTGGGTGGGGCTATCCACAGACATAGATGCCTCATCACTTCCTTCTTAAGACCAAGGATTTCAGTATTGCATTTGGAGTATCTCAGTAGTCCCCAGAGTGGACTGTCATTCAACTAGCTCAGTACAAATGCCTGTGGAATAAACTATAGCAACAAGTATTTCATGCACAAAAGAGAAAGATAATATACATTAATAAAACACAAACTAATGTAAATTGTGGAAAGGAAAAATGTGGAATGAGGTGAGAAAATCCGATGTAGTACTAAAAAATAACTCAGGAATTAAAGGAATATGATGAGGAAAAAAAAACAAGGTGGAGAAGCATGTTCTACTATTTATATTTTGTACTGGATCATTAGGAAACAAGGAAAAACCAATAAATGTAATGGGGATAATATTTCAGTGTCATTCTGTATGTATGTGTGGGTTGCACATAGCCATATTGTCTTTGTTACTTTTTTTGCCGAGATAAAATAGCCAACACTCAAAGGGGAAAATTAGTTAGCTCATAGTTTGTAGAGGTTTAAGTGCATAATTGACTGGCACTAAGGCAAGGTGGCTTGGAAGAGGGATATCACAGGAGAAATAGTTCATGGCAAGCAGAAAGCAGCAAAAAGAACAAGGGACTATAATGTCTTTCTGCCCCTTTTATTTTATCCAGACTACTTAGGGTGGTAGAAGTCGCACCCTTAATCGTGGGAGTTTTAAACCTAGCATTGTACTGAAAATCAGTTCCAGCATCACACATTCTAGATCCAGTCACCTCTGAAAAAGTCTCCACCTATGACTGCAAGAGGCTTTGGGGGACATCTAAACACAAGGCATAAATGTATGAGTTTGTCTGAATATTTTCTATCAACTTGAGAGTTTTATTTGTTTGTGGTATTGGAGATTGAACTCAAGCCCTTGTGCTTTCACGGTAGGAAGCAGTACCACTTGGCTAAATCCCTGGCCCTTTGTTTGAGGTATTGACTTTAACAAGTTTGGAAAATATATGCTTCTTTACAACCTCCACACAACCCATATATATATAGCATTTTCTTTAAACTTAAAGAAAATGTCTCTTACTGGAAGCAGCAAATGGTGTTATTTCAAGAAAAAGTGACAAATATAATCTCTTAAGAGTTTCTACATTTTTGCAGAGGCTTTAAGTTTCAGGATAGAGCTTGGGTTGCAAAGCTTAGGCACTGGAGTATGAAAGTTAAAGTTATGATTAGCCAAACACTGAGCTTGGGAGAATTCTGCGTGAGTTTCCTGTAGGAACTTTTCATCATTTAGTCTTTCTGAAACAATCCCTCTGATTCTAGAGGAGAAAGTGAGTAAAAAAGGTAGCCAGTTTGCTCCAGTATTGTGGTGCTACAGGATGATATAAATAGTATAGAAAGCCAGTTTCTCAAGTATCACAGTGTGGAAGTGGTATAGGAAGGCATCCAAAAGCTTTTCATCTCTCCAGAAAAGGAAAGGAATATCAGAGAGAGAAGCTGTGGCCCTGGCATGGAGGAAGCTAAATGCACCAAATACAACTAGAAGCTGGTGGCAACTTGGGCATCAGCAGAAAGAGGCCAACCTAGGAGTGATATCAACCAAAAGCCAGAAGCTGGGAGCCTCTCTCTTGTCTCCTTTCTAGGCATCAAGCTGTAATAACAGTTATCCAGAACTGAATAAATGCTGGGGAGGATGGAAAAGGGAAATCTTGGAATGTCAGGAAATACCAATTTGAGAATAGTTAAAACTTCTGCCAGTAAGTCGAAAGGGGTCTCAACACAGAGAAGAGGTTAAACTGTAACAAAGAAAGTTTTTTATACATAAATTCTGAGAAATTTGCAACCACTACATAAGCAGAATAAGTAAAACTAATATGTTATAAATCAAAGGTAGTAGTAAATGCACACTGCTCAGCCATACTGAGTAATTGTGTTTGCATCTGAGAGTTGGCAGGCACTGCTATGTACTTTGTTTTATGTGTTTTACCAATAGTTTGCAAGGTGAGCAAGCCCAAGACATTCTTGTACATGAAAATATAGAGAACTATGAAATACTACCCCTGAATATTCATTGATTCAGTTTATCCAAAAAGTCAGTGTAATGCTATTACCTGACACATAGTTGATATCCCACCTTCTATGATTATCTTTCAAAGAGACCATGAAGAATATGAAAAAGGATCACAAGAGCACTAATTAGGGGTAGGAATATTAGATAACAAAAGTGTGACTATGCTGATAAGCAAAAAGGGATGAAGAGGAAAAAATGGGTAGAAGAGCAAGTTCTTGAAAGTTTATGTTAACATCACAAAGGGAATAGGAGCTTTCAGGCAGTGTTTATGAGTTAAGTGTGAAATGTCTGCCATAAGCCTCACATTTGAAGGTTTTGCATGGTCGGAATGGGTGAGTCCCCGAAGGAATGATTTGGAAGAGTGTTCTCTTACCTTTGGCTTCTCCCGTCTCTCTCTACTCCTGGCTGCCATGTGAGCAGCTTTCCCCTGCCAGGGCCCTTCTACTGTGCCATTTCTGCCTTGGAGTCAGTCTACCATGGAGTAAGTGCACTGAAACTGTGAGCCAAAATAATTCTCTCATCCTTCAAATTGCAAATATTGGATATTTTCTCCTAGTAATGAGAAAGTGACTGATACAGGCAGTGATATCCTTATGGTAATTTATATGGTATGAAGAGGGAACAAAAGGTTCCCAGGTGACATATCCTCAGTTATTTAAGGAGGTATCAGCTACTTACCTAGTGAGAACATAAGAAACAGCTTGGAGAAGTGAAACTGATTTCAGATTCTAGTCTACATACCAGATCCAAAGTAATATGGCATTCTTGATCTTGGTCTGTGGTTGAGTGAATTCAAATGCATGGATCGGGACAGGGGGTGTATCATCCAAGGAGATGTGGCATCAAGGCCTGGAAGGTGCCAGTGAGTTCATTTGCAGCTAGGACCCTGTCACCAGCTGGGATGTGGAGACTTATCTAAAGCTGGGATTGCAACATCACGTGGAGTCCTGGAAGGAAATCAAGGCATTTCTCCAGTCTGGGGTCTAAGCTAAAGGAAAGACAAGCAGGTTATTAAAGGAAGTGAAGTCTATGGCAGTAGAGACCCTTACCTGCCACCATGATGACTATGGAAATACATAGATCGAGATCAGTGCAAATGCCTGTAGTGTCTAGAAAAGAGAGAGACTAAATATCAGGGAACTTTTTTTTTTTGAGACAGGGTCTCGCTTTGTAGTTCAGGCTGGCTCTGAGCTCACTATGTAGCCTAGGCAAGCCTTGAACTCAGCAATCCTCCTGTCTCTGCCTCCCGAGTGCTGGGATTACAGGCGTGAGCCACCACGCCCAGCCTATCAAGGAATTTTTATGTGATGGTCCCCCCCCCCAAATCCTCATATGGTCATAGGTGGGTTTTTTTTAGGAGTGGCTGGTTCTAGGGTGTGTGATGCTGGGATTAAGGGTGGGATGCTCAGATTAAGGGTATCTGATCCTAGGGGTAAGTGGTGCCTACCTTAGGACTCACAGGCTGGAGTGAATGTAAAGGGACAGGAAGAAGGGAGGCCGGCTGCTGCATCACGATTTCATTGCTTGCTGCCTTGCTGCCTTCTACCTCCCATCAGCTATTTCTCCTTTGCAGTGCTCCTCCTCCGTGCCACCCCTGGCTTGGAGCCAGCCAACTGTGAACTGAAACTTCTACAAACTGTGAACTACAGTGGACATTTCCTCCTTTAATTTTAGGTGTTGTGCGTTTTGTGTCAGCAGTACAAAAAATAATGAGAATACCTTAGAAGGAATAATTTGAGCTGGACTAGAAAGTTTCGTCTAACAGCATGTCTCTGCCATCCACTTGGCGCACCACCAGGATGAGAAACAGAGTTACAAAACCATGCCTTGACTGGTAAGCCACTTCTTTAAAAACACTAAAATGATTTTTAATCACACAGAAAATGATTTTGATTAACTTAACAGGGTTTAAGGACAAAGAAAAAATGTCCCAGATATGCAGTAGGAAATATGCTATTTTCTAGGCTTACTGCAAATGACACAAATAGTGAAATTGTTTTTTTATTACTTCTTGTAAAGAGTTGGCCAGACTAGTCTTGCAATTTTAATTTTTTATTTGATTTCTTTTTTT